>PVIJ01002767.1:0-151289 GCA_004024925.1 Scalopus aquaticus
AAGGGCACAGGATGGAATAGAGAAGAGCACAGGGGACCATGGAGATGGATCGCAGGTGAGTTGGTGGTGGGCTACCCAAAGGGAATACAAAATGTAAAAGACATAAATAACAATAAAAATATATATTAAAAAAAAAGAATCAAGGCAAAAAAAATTGGTAAAAAGAAACCAGGGAAATTAATTTTAATCATGTATATTAGTTAGCTCAGTATATTGCCATTGTTATCCTTCAACATGCAATGTAAAAACTACTGAGCATGTAATATCATTTTTTTGTTATGAAATTTTCAAAATCAGATATGTATCTCATTTCCAACTAGCCACATTTCCATTGCTCAAGAGTGAGATGAAGTTAGTGGGCCACATATTGGTTGATGTAGATCTGGACTTAAAAATTCATGCAGATCCTAATGACAGTGTTTCCAAGGGAATTCTCTAGATCTTTTGATGTCAAGGACATCTTCCTACACTTACATTTTCTTCCTAAAAAAATTCCAAAGCCTCAGTTTGAATCCCTCTCTTCTTATAGCTGCTCCCACTCACACCATTCCTTGGTTTCTGTTTCTTTGGAAACCAGCTGTGGGCCAGAACTAGTCCTGCTCTGTCCTCCTCCATTTCCATAATACAGGGTCACAGGTGCCCACCATATACAGGGCCACAGGTGCCCACCAGATGGGGTTTTCCTCTTAATATCATATCAAAACAGGAGATAAAATAACAAATGTAGGGAAAATACAACATTGAGAAAAGCTTAAAATCCTTCAAACCTTTACCTGTGTAATCCTCGACTCTTCAGTGCAATAGAGGCCGAAAGCTTTAACAACATCCTCTTCCTTTGGAGGGTCTTCAGCATCTGGCCAAGGATGGGGCTCAACTAAATGCCCCTCTACATCCCCACTACTGCAGCTCCCACCTTTAGTGAAGGCCAAAAGATAACTTCTAATAATGGTCTGTCTTCCTGGCTGTCAGTCCAGAGGCACCAAGGCTGAGACTGACAAGGAGACAATCTCTGAAGGGTTCTTAACTGACTGATATCCGTTCACTGAACCTCTGTCTCCACCAGGAATTACCAGATACCTTGGATTTTAGCTCCGACAGGACAGACTGTATGTGAACAATTGCCTGGCTTGAAAAGGGGCACGAGGTTATGGTGAAATGCGGGCTGTTAATGGATTCGGATTGGGGTGGCAAAAGGAATTGGCTCCATTAGCTTGTTAGAATTTAAAGGACTTTTAAAGAAGAAGCAAAAAGTGAAACCAATTTATTTCCATGCCAACAAAGATAAAAGAGCTCTGTCTGAAGGCAAACTCCATCATCTGATGCCTCTCACATACCATGGGCGACGTTAGCATCTGGGCTCCAGCACGTGCTGGCAGGCTCAGCGCGGTGACAGCTCTGTCTTCTGAACGATCACTCTTTTCTCTTTCCCTGTCTGCAGTGAAATATTTGACAGGCCCAACCCAAGGGAAATTCTCTCTTTGTGCCCTCCTCAGAGAGGTCTCAACTTTGGGAGATAATCACACTGAACTGTGCAGTTGCCTGGGATATAGGAAAAGTTAAGTCAGTAAGATGGCAGCTTAAGGCTCTCTCTGAGTCAAAGGCTAGCTTGAGGCCAACTCCTGGCTGTCAAGAGAGGGTTGATGAGGAAGCTGTGGTCTTTTCATTAGACATTCATACAAAATAAGAATATACTCTGGATTTTGTCTCCAAAGACCCTTTGTGTCCTGAGGTATCAATCATTACTTGTCTTGGCCACATACTCTGGATATTAATAAATGATACAGGCAGCCATCCTATGCCTCTGTAAGGTGTCTTATTAGTGTGGACTATGTAGGGAGATTTTATACTTGGCAGCATAATCAGGGGCTGTTGTGTGGCAAATCTATTCCTAATTCATTTTAATGTATGTTTGGACACTCAGATAAATGAAGGGAGAGGACAATGTGAATACCCAATCATTATGAAAAATGTTATTCCTATTGTGAGCAATTAAGATGTATTAAGCCCATTTCATGTAAGAAATATGTAGATTGGTTTCATGTAGGTTAATCACCTAGTTGAATGTAACATCTCATTTTTTTCAAAAGGAAGATAAAGACTCAGAATTCATTGGATGATGGATGCAGTCTAGAATTTAGATGATTTTCACTGCCAATACCATGCTAGATGCTCTTATTGCCTCCTGTCCAAGTGAGAAGTCTTTTCTAGACTGTTGGAGCTTACCCAGGAACCATCTTTCCTTCTTCCTGGGGAACATAATTCCAATTTTATTCAAGTATCTGTTGATATTATGTGCCAGGGTATGAGTCATGACTGGATTAAATGCTCTGCATTAATCTCATTTTCCTTTGTGATTATTTTATGGTTAGGAATGGACATGTGACCTGCTTGTGGTCAGAGATGTACAAGGAAAAGATGCTGTGGGCCTCTGAAAAATATTTTTCGTCTCTGATAAAATGAGAGGGATGTCTGGATCCTCTGTTCTGTTAGACAAACCCTAGATGGAAAGTCTGTTCACTTTGCTTAACTTGACCTCCTCAAGAAGTCAGCTGTGAGAAAAATATTTAAATTCAAGAAGTTTTTTTGGAAAACTTCAGTGGGGAGATATCAGTAGGAAAGTGGGCACAGTAATAGAGAAAGGAAGGATGCTGATGGAGTGTGCAGTAATGAGGTTGGTGCCCAATGGGGCTTCGGTCCTATGGGGACCTCTGGGAGAATGTGCAACACATACTTCGGAGTAGTCTCATCCTAGAGGTGAGGAAACCTGAGTGTTTATCCACCAATTCCCATGAGGTGTTGTCTGAGCACTGCTTCCGGGGGTGCTACCCCCCTAGTACTCCAAGTCTGCTCTACAAATGGGGAGAGAGCACACTGGTGGCCAGAGAGAGCCAGTAGGTGGAGAGCTGCAGGGGATGCCTGTAGGAAGCCTTTGGATCGAGGGTCATTTCTGAGGAAAATGGGGTGAACCCTGGCAATTTCTGGGAAGTTGCACAATGGCCCAACTCTAGAACCATCTTCCTCCAGGTTTTCTTTATATACGGGTTAATAAACTGCTACTACTCAAGTCATTTTCATCAAGGTGCCTTCTCACTTAGGGGGAGGACTATTAGGTTTGTAGGTACCGGTTTAGCAGTGTGAATTGTTTACAGTCAACATCCATTCTGTTGACTCAGGTGCCTGCTTTCTCTAGTCAGTGACAATGCTGTGCCACCTTGATACTATGTCAAATACCTGTTTATAGAAGAAGTATCTAACTGGTATACTCCCTTCATATTCTTTTTGCTGCTAGCCTTTTCAGTCCCTAATTTATCCACAGATTAATGACTGACAAGTAAATCATCTTAGAATCCCATTTTTATCATACCCTTCTCTTTCTAGAACCCGTAGACTAAAGATGAAATTCTTAACAGAATATTCATGGTCACTTCCATTCTGGCCCCAGCCTTGTCTGTCTAATCTTATTACCCACTACTCTCATTCATTAATAGTTAATAATAATAATAATAATAATAATAATAATAAGAAGAAGAATCCACTCCCTCCATTTATTACTTATTCTGTGCTAGACATTGTACTAAAGAGTTTACATGTATCATCATCATATAATTTTCAGAACTATCCTCAAAGGGTGGGTAATACCAAAATCATTTTATAAATAAGGAAACTGAGATTTTAAGAAGTCATACATTAAGAGGAAACAGATTCTAGACCTTTCTAAGTATAGACACTGTGTTATAACTTACTCCCATCTGGACCTTATGCGTTTATGGTTGTATTTATATATTTTAATGTGACCAAGGCCTTATACAGTTTTTGCATATATATTAAGTGCTCAAAAAATATTTGCTAAATAACTGTTCCCAAAGCTCCATGAGAGAGACTATCTAACACAAAGACTTTTTTCTGAATTGCTCTCTGCCTGTGTCTTCTATATCACTTTGCAAAAGAGGAGGAAATTATCCCAAGACTGATAAGGAAAATAATATTAATCAGAACTAACTGATTTAAATATTTATTGAGGGCATGTAGAGAAAAAGGGATTTTCATCCATTGCTTGCAGAAATATGAGGTGTCTTTTCAGAAAGCCATTTGACAGTTTCTATTAAGTTGAAAAATATTTTCTTGGACCCAGCAATTACAAACTGCGGGAATTTCTCCCATGGAAACAAACGCTCTGGTACATAAAATGTAACACATGCAAAAGAGTTTTTTACAATATTGTTTGTGGTGGCAAAAGCTGGAAAATAGGTGAATTTCATCAGTAGTGGGTTGGTGGAATAAATTATCATTCATAATTTCACCACAGAATCTTACCCACACATGTAAAGAGACAAGGTAAAGCAATTCAAGACAATTTTGAGTAATCAGCACAAGGTAATATTGAGTGAGATAAAAGAGGCAGAAAGAAATGTTTAATATATTCTTGTTTTTGTAAAGTAAATAATGACTAAAATAAAGGTATATATTTATGTGCTGGTCTCTGAAAAGAATTATATGGGTAAGGAAAATATGTGAAAGGAGAATGTTGGCATGAATTAGCTAGATTGGAGGGCCACTCTAGAGGGGTAATCAAACTATTGATAAAAAGAGAAAAGGACATTGTGGCAAAGAAAGTAATCACATTTATGCTTCTAGGCAAAAGTAGCTGTTTGTGTGGGTGTGACTATACAAACATTAAATTAGAAGTAATAAGATAAGACAATAAAATAGTTAATAGCAAAACACCTTTTTAAATTCTAACATTCTACTATTAAAAATAAGAGATATCAGATCTCACCTTAAAATTTGTGAAGGGAGAAAACCTTTCCCATGAAGAAGTCCATTTTCCTTGGTCAGTCTGTGATCACACCTGTTGCCCTGTCTGCCTTTGGGGAACATGTACAGACTTGGTAAGGGTCATTTTTCTCTCAGTAGGCTGGATGACTTCGTATTTTTCCCATCAGTGAGATGTAGTTTATTCAGATATTTAGTAACTATTAACCTGAAGATGGAATACATTTTTTTTCTGGTTCCTTGTCTCTGTCCTAGTTCCTCTAGCTTACTTCAGATCACTTTACAGTTTCATACGTGTTCACATTTTGGAGTAATACATGCACACATTCAGGTTTCTGCTTTGAACACAATAAAGCCAGCATTCCCAGCTTTGTTTCCTAGAAACTCCAGAAGCATAAAGATGATGAAAAAACCCAGACACAAATTCCAATTTTCAACAAAACAGAAAAAATTCCAAGCTGCAAATCTGATGAAAGGTGTGGTGAAGAGTGTGTAAAGGGGTACTCAAGAGGCGAGAGAAACAGCACAGCTAGAGAGCTCAGGAGTAGTTAGTAATAAGTATGTCCAGGAGGGAGGACACTCTTGGATGCAAATCTAAACCTTAGCAGTTGTCAGTGCTTCCCAGCTTAGATTCCTTTCAGGAAATGGAGTAGAAGAGGTTAAATGAAGATTTCGGTCTACAAGCCATGTTTGTGGGAAGCTGTCTGTTTTTGTGGCAGCAGAGGGATATTTCTTTGAACTACCAAAAACTCCACAGTTGTCTTTCTCCATTAGAGGAGCGGGAAAGAGTTATCCACCCCCCCCCCCCCCACACACACACAGTATTCAGGTACACCTGGAACAGGAAATCTACACAGCACAGACTTCCCACACATACTTGTTAGAGAAATGTCTACCATCTTTGATGATGATGAGTAATGAAACGCGTTCAACACAGCGTCAATGCAAGGAAAAAAACAGCAAAAGTGATGGAAAACAATAGAAAATAGAGGCAGAGAGAGAGTCATGTCCAGAAGAAAGCTACTACCAAGCAAATAAAATTCACAACCAATTTTCTAACACAGATTAAATAAACTTGATTCTCTAGTCATCTCTATGGAGCTGGGGCATAGACCAGTCTTACAAGAGCTCAGAGTGCAAGCAGATAGCAAATATGACTTCAGCAACAGAAAAAAGGAAAGACAATAGTAAGCATTAAGCCACTCCATAAATGAACATAAAGCCTTGGAAATAGGGATACATAAAGGTTCAGCAATTTTGGTTGTGACCAAAGACTGCCAGAAGCTGCAGAGAGTTAACAGACTAGCAGAGAGTTATTCTTTGTGCAGAATTGCATTCACTGAATTTCTTATAGCTTCACATACTGCAAAGAATACCTTACATCTGTGTAATGATCTGCAGATAACAATTTACTTGCTCTCTTGTCCTCTCACTGTCCAATTCCATTAAAATTTGCTCTGTTCTCTTATAAAAAAAGTTTTAAAGGGAGAAGGATTATATTTAGCAGGTATAGAAATTAAACGAAAGGATCACTGCTATTTCTCTTCAGTGCTTTTTTGTCCCTTTCCTTCCCCTCCCCTTTTATTCCTCCTGGAACAGTTTAGAGCCCTAAGAAGGTTCTGAGCACTGGGGAAATCGACCTCAACAAGAACACCTCACTTTTTTAAGGGGCAAAAAGAGGGGTGGTTGACAATGTGGGCTCTAGAATAAAAAAAACTCAGTTTAAAGTCTGAGCTTTGTTCCCTTTCTAGCTGGGTGGTCTTGGATGTGATACTTAACTCTCCTGTACCTCGTCTACCACATCTATTGGATGTGTATTGTAATAGCACCTACTTCACAGGGTTATGGGAGAATTACATGTTTTCATGTAGAATAAACACTTATCCTAGTGTTTGGTACCCAATAAGAGTTCATAAATACCAGCTAATGTTATTGCTGTTGTCTCTGTTCACTCTGCAGTTACGGGAACACTTATCGAAGCTTTGGCATCTGCAGTGGTAGCTGCAGCAGAGCTGAAACTCGGGTTTGGAAAAGAGGGCTTGGGGTGTGCGTGACTCTCAGGCTCTGAGAACTAAGTGTTTTCTTTCCCTTGATCTCTGCAGGATGGAGACTGCCTGCTCCATGGGCCACAATGGCTCCACATGATGTTGATTTCTGTCTTTGTGGGTTAGGGCCAACATTTCTTTAGGAATTCCACTTTCAGCTGACTGTTCAGTAAAGATGGCAAAAATGATTCCCTACAGCTCCAGGAAGAAGTAACTTCTGGGCTTTGTTATTTTTGGAAAATTTGTCTGTGCACTTGTTTGCTGGTTAGATAGATAAGACTTCTGCTTGCTAGGAGATTTCCGTGTATTTGTAGAGTTTCCAGGAAGTGTTCATAATGCTGCTTTAAATGTGACACGTCATAAGGAATTGCTTTAATCTAATTGTGACAAATAGGATTCGCTTTACTTCAGAGTTTGATAAAGCAGTCCTTGTTACAATAGCATAGATGCTTGAATGCATGAACATCAGTAGTTTACCTGGTTTTGACCACCCAGGGTTTATTAAAGGTTCATCAGATCTAGATTGTCTATCTATAACTATACTCAGGGAGAATTTTTTTTTAAAATTGGGATTTCTAATGACAATAGAAATACTAGCTAAGAATGACCTAATCCACACTCTAAAGTTAAAACTATGTTACATTGACTATATATGAGCTTTCAAGCACTAGGATACCACTCTACAAAAGACATGTATTAATCATAAATTCTCATATAAATTTGAAATCCCCCTCTCTAGAGAGGGGAAAAAAGCAGGCTAAACCCACTAAAAGCACACTAAACCCAAGGAAATGGCCTTTATTTTATTTTGGTTTGATTTCTTCTCTAAGAGAGGAGAAAGTTTTCCTTGACTCTTTCAGGGTCTCTGAAAGGTAAATGGACAAGGGCAGATTAATTGGAGAAAAACAAACAGATTTATTTCATATACATTTTATATGACACAGGAGTCCTCATCCGGATGTGAACACCTGGAGAACAGACACGAGTGTTTGGCGTGAGGTTTGTTCGTGTGGGCAGGCGTGGGGGAGGGTGGTGGTGAAGGGGCAAGAGGTCAGCGCAGTAACCTGGGGGAGACTTAGCAAGGCCTGCTTGTTAGCTTTCTTTTCAGTGCCCCTCTATCTTGCTTCATCAGGGAACCTCTCAGATTTTACGACCTGTTTTAGGGAAGAAAAGCAAAAGGGAGGAGATCAGAATGACCTTCCTGCTTCTGCCGTTTTCTTGAATTCCTTCAGCCTCAAATATTTCATCTGCCAAGGGGCCATGGTTTGAGTAGCATGTCCTAAGCCTCGTGACTTCCTCTCACCTTTTCCATGTTTTGCTTACCTTTCTTAGGAGAATACTGAACTCTCATTTCTGGGATGTGCTTCTAGTCCTCCCAGCCCCTTACTAGTTACCACAAATTCCTAGACTTGATGCACTTGCTGATGTTCCCTTTCGGAACAGACCCTGCGCCCCACCCAGTGGGTTCCAGCAAAATACTGACCCTTACTTTATTAATTATCCATGTGAATGGCCCTTGTCTGTTCCTTTGGGCTTGGGATATTTTCATTCTAAGAAAATAAAGATTTTTCGAAACGATTCATTAGTGACATAGGAGTGAAATGATAATGGAGATAATGAAGGTGGTGCTCACAGTCACTGCACTTCCCCTCCTGTACTCCCCGAATAACCTTATAGAGAGGTCTTAATATTCTTTAATATTTAATTGTAATTTATATATATAAATAAATAATATTTTATATAAAATATACACAATATAATTTATTATTAATAATAAATATTATTTAATATTTAATGCTATTATACTTCTTTTATAGCCTAAAAACTTGGAGCTAATAGAATTTAAGTAACTTGCCCAAGATAATATCACTAATATGTGTTGTAGTTGGGATTTAAATTCAAATCTGACTGTCTACAGAGTGCTAAATTTCAACCACCAAGATAATAATAAAAAAAAATTACCAATGTAATTTTAAATGATGAGGTCGACTTGGCCATGGTCTAATGATACAAGTTATAATTAATCGGAATGGCTACCAACTGGAAAGAACTCTGTGCGTTGATTTTGTCTACACCTGGAACAATTCTCTCCTGCAACCAGACATAAATTCCTTAATGACTACTTAAAGTTCTGCAATATTTATAAAATTTAAGGGTCTCATTGTCTTCAGATACTTTTTGTTTTCTATTTTATTTTTTATGATGGAGAACAAAAACTGAAACCTTATTTTCATTGAACTAAATTAAGGGACTCTATTTGCAGTAACTCAGACACAGTAGATTATAGACAACAATTCATGACTCCACTATAATTTCTACATCTATGCTATGTCTTAGGGGTGCATACCATTTTAACTCCTATGGTTTCTAAGATGCTAGTCATATATATGGCACTTGGATGAATGAGTAGTAAAATGAGACTATTTAAAAATATGTGTTTCCTGGCCTCTGTTGATAATGTGTTGTCAACATTGGGAAGAATTATTTCATTCCCACCATTCAATTTTATTTTATTTTATTCTCCCAGTGCGTATGTTCCACTGATATAGATGGGATTTCTCCCCTGTCTGGCCCAGTGGGAAGAGAGATGACATGAGCATATTACTGGAGTCCTGTCATGTAATAATTGTACTGTTATATGGCAGCTCAAGAGTAGATGCTCTGAGTGTTCATGTGCACAGTGGTGAGATTATCCATACTAATTTGGGATTTCTGTAATTTTCTTCTTTAGTCCTGGTTTTGTTTGCAAGCTCTTTTAAACATTTGCATGGTTTGACTTTCAGCCTCTGTGAAGGCCAGGCATGGAGCTGAGCAATCTGTGGGGCCAAGGCAGTGCCATGTGCTCACCTGCAGGTCAGGCTGCACTGGGACTATTCTTGGGACATGGTCCTGGAAGGCCCACATGCCTTTTCCCAAGGCTGACTTGAGTTTTGTGGATTTCTGAGGAACAGCAGCTTTTGGGGGCAACCAATCTTAGAGAACACTAGAAGTCTATTTTTTCTACATTTCATCACCACATTTTAACATTTTTTTGTATTCTGTGCACCAGTTCATAAGCATAGACCCACCATATGGCAGCTTGATTGACACATTCAATCTATAGCTCTTGTCTGGAGGCTTCTGAGCTGGTGTGGAAGGAGGAGCTATTTGCAACCTGTCTCTGATTAGATTTGTGTTTTCTCTTCAATTTGCCTACAGCTCAGCTATGCTCTGCAAGTAGCTATGTTGTTTATATCATGGATATCATTTTAGTAATTCTTAAGTTTATACTTAGGGCTAACTAATAAAACATAGTGAAGTCTCTAGTTCCCTTAATTTGTTTTAAGATAAAGAGATCTCTAGATCTGTTTTTTCCTTTTCAGGGTCCACCAACAATGGAGATTCCACAGACGAGGTCATTAGATCAGTAGTTTCTGACTTTGATATTAAAAGGTTTAGAGGCAGCAATGAAAATATCTCCCCATCCTAAAACACGGCTCCTTCCCTAGAATCACTTTGTTCCTCCAATTCTGATTTTCTCTCCACATCAATTTTCTCAGTTTTTGTTTTTACTTTGTAATAAATGTATTTTTGTAAGTTAATATTTTATGGAATTGAAGTAAGGTATAAATAGATGCACTATTATATTGGTGTATATTTTAAAAAAACATGCTTTGTCCTTACTTAGCTTACAGGCTCTGTGGTCGCCAGGCATGGAGATGAGCAGAGCCACTTTCTATAAGGCAGAAGTTTGGAATTGACTGGTCAGAGTCAAAAGCATTTACTGGGCAGCATGACGGGTGCAGTTCCAGAGCTTTAAAAAGCAGGCAGCCCTTTTCTTCCCTCTCTAATGTCCATCTCTAAATGGACGATGCTCTAACAACTTGGGGAAAATCAGAGAAAACTTAGTGAGGAGATAAGAATTTAGTTGGAACTTACTGGAAGGAAGAAGTTGGCTAAGTATATTCTGGCCAGAGAAAACAGAAGACAAAGAAATTAAAATAGTGACATCCAGGAACTGTTGGTACTTTGGGACATAGAATTTGAGATGGTAAGACATGGAGTTTCTGAGTTAGAGACAGAATGAACCTCTGAAGGTTTTTTATGATATGCAAAGAATTTTTTCTATTGAGGCTACGGGTGGGGATTAATGAAGAGAATGATATAATGGGATTTTATATTTTAGAAATACCATTTTATATTAGTGAAATATGTCTTATAGTCTGAAAAATTAGACTGAAAATGTTAAGTAACATGTGCCTTATTTCTAACAGAAATGGAGTGAGCCCAGTGATGTTCAATTGATAAATAGAAAAGTACTATTGGAAAATGGTAATTACCAAGCTCTGTGCTCAGTGCTAGGCTTCTGAACACCTCAAGGGTAAGGCTGTTCTTCTAGCCTCTTGGAACTTAAAACTGGGACAAATCTCAGAGTAATCTCCAACTCAATAACCTCATTTTATTTATCAAGAGAGACTGATGCTTGTTGTTTATTGTACTTACAGCTTCTCCAGTCCAGACCAGTCATTTTCCTACCAGACTTATGGGTTCATCTCAGGGTTCATCCAACTTGGCATTATAGGAGGTGGGTCCAACTCAGGGCAGATAAATAAGAAAACTAAGCACATAAGAAACCCGATATCTAGGAGGAAAATGAACCGAAAAATTACAGGCTATCTCAGTTAGAGAAACAGTCTCAAATGGTTGGCAGAAAGGCAAAGTCCAAGTCAAAGGCAGCAAGATACAATAAGAGGTCTCGTGGCAGGACCAGTAGATTCAAGACAGGGCTGGGGCAGACTGCTCTGGTAGTCTTGGAGGTGAGGAAAACTGAAACCAGGGTCTGGTTATAGAGGGAATGTTCTCATGATTGTTAAGGGGAATGTCATTAAGTGTACTGTATCATATCTTTTTTTCCTTTTGAGTAAATGCTACTTGATTACCAGAAAAGTATTTAGATATTGATTCTGGTATTCAAAAAAAGTGCCGAACTAAATTAAGTCTACTGATAAACTGTGTGGCGGCCAAAACCAAGATTTATAAGGCATTGTAAACCAGTTAGGATACTATGTTGTAAGCAACAGAAATGTCATTGCAGTTGGTCTATTCAATAAAGAAGGTTTATTGTTTCAGGCACCTGAGATTCCAGAGGCAATAAAGGCTCCACGATGGGGTTGATCCAGCAGCTTGATGTGGCAGTTAGGTCTCAAATCCTTCCCATCTTCCCACTCTGGCTTCCATGAGATCATTATCTGCCTAAGCCTGGTTTCCCTCATGGTTTAAAGATGACTGTCATAGGCAATGGGGTATCAGGGTTTCTGTTCAATTCTGGTGAGGTATAAAGGGTTTAAACCATTCTGCTCACGTACTGATTAGAAATCCAATCCTAACTGGATTGTAGAGGTCACATACTCACACGAGTCCATTCTTAGATTAAACCAACCCTGGACCACCTTTGGATTGAGGGAGAGGTTGAGCTAATTCTAAAGAGTAAACAAACAAATGAACAAGGGAGGTATGGAGAGAGGTGGCTGCCCAAATGAAACCTAGGTGATAGTAAGGGGTGAAAGTGGGAAATGTATTGGGTGGGCCATCAGCTGTGTCCATTGATAACCAGGAGGCCTTGACTTCTGAACTGAAATTGGGTACCAATTACTCAGATTCTAGATCCCAACACTAGGGACTCTGTTTTGGTAGGTCTGCATTTTAACACAACTCTACTAAGATTCTATCAGTGATCTACCCTTGAGGCCTACAACAGTACATGATTTTAGAAAAACTATAAAAGAATGTTTATACATTCTTTTCTCTTATAAAAACCATATGAGTTCATAACCTAAATTTTAGAAAATATTGAAAGGGTAAAGAAGGCAATTCAAAAGGATTTTTTTTTCCTCCTCGCATGGGAAATGCCTGTATTTCTAAAAGTGAGATATTATTTGTTAAATGAAAGTATTGAGCTTGAGCTTGGAAAAATCTTTGTGTTCTTTTTGATGAATGCTTTGCATTTCATTAGAATTCTTCTACATCTTCAGAGCAATTTTGGGACACTTGCCAACAGCTAATGGTTCTGCTGTACTGTTAACACACAGGGACAGAGGAGCTTTGTCATGTCATCACAAGACTGGCTTTATGGAGAGAGTCATTAATCAAGGCAAGCAGGGCACTTTCCAAATATCCAGGTCTGTAGAAGACAACCGCCTCAATTGAGGACACTTGTAACCAGGAGAATCTGAATGTGATTCCGCCTTCCCTGCAAATAGCAGGGCTTCAGCAATGACATTACTTGAAGGATTTCTCTGGTTCTTTGGTTCAGGCTTGGTCTTTTAGTTCTTTTGTTAAGGGTGATATGTGTTCAGTTGCACACACTGTATTCAATTGCACTCCTCCACTTTGGGCTGGAAGGAACTCTTGTCACTCCTAGCTCTTTGGAGAAGCCCCTGCTTTTGCCTTAGGGGAGACATGTCCACACCCTATTGGAAGAAAGTTTGATACATGGAAGAGTTTGTGGATGTAGATAGCTTTTTTAATGAGCAGATGTGGTAACAAAATGCTCCAAAGTCATACAACCTTCAATGTCTCCCAAGAAAGATTTCTGGAAGCCACTTTATAGCCCCTGAAAATTATAGTCATATAGCAGAATTTTGCTCTCTTTTTATTAATTTTCTTTGTGCCACGGACTCTTTTTGAGAATGTTAGGGAAGTTATGAATCTGCTCCCTGGCAAAATTTATATGTATATGAACATATCAGTGTAATTTTTGGCCTATCCCTGAACAGGGTAATGGAGCTTAGATTGAGAGATATAGCCCCTTGGATAAATGATTTAAAAAATAAACTCTTCTGTTAGGCTACCATAATTTATTTAATTACCTGTTCTGTTACTTGTGTGTTCTTCAGCAAACTACTCACACTCTTTGTCCCTCACTTTCATTATTATGAAACAGGGGTATAAGAACTTACTACCTAAAGCTAGTGTGGCAATAAATGATATAATCTCCACCAAAGAGATAGTGCTGGAGGGAGACACAGGTTAAGCTTACTATAATACTTGATTCTGCTCACTGATTTAAAGGAAGTTGTTGTGGATATTATCCACTAGATCACATAGCATTCCCTTTCAATGAGTTTCTTTTATCTGCTATGCAGTGGGAGAACCATGAAGAGTTTTAAGTAAGGGAGTGATATCAGAGTTTTTATATTTTCATTTTCTTTGCATTAGGTATGCAGAGGATTTGCAACAAGGAAGCAGAGAGGCCACTTGGGGGGAAAGAGCATTAGTCCAGGATAACACTTTGGACACACACCTAGGGTCACACCAGGAAAAACGAGCAAGGATGGTAAAGAGAGCTCTGTGGATTGGAAGGTGAAGGAGAGAGAGGAATTGACATAATATGGAAATTTCTATCTTTTGTGGCTGTATGACTTAGTTCTACTTAGTTCCATTAATAACATAGTAATAGATTTCTGTTTGTTTTTCTTCCAAGGTACATAAAATAATAACAAAAGCAAAAACTTTGTTTTGAATGCTTGTCTGGGGGGACTCTGTGGATGTTGACTTTGGATATCTGGGGGGTTTGGACTGAATTTTTATGTGGGGGTCATTGAAACAGGGGTGATATTGAAGTCCTTGAACTTAGAATAGCAAGAGAACAGGAACATGAAGAGAGGCCAGAAACACGTCACTGTTTATCGAACGTAACAGAGCAATCAGTAACTGAAGTAAGCCAGAGGGAAGGAGGAAAAGTATGATTTAGGTCACAGACTATGAGAAGGGGAAGAGATGGGAGCTTGTAGTAAAATCACATCACTCTAACTTGTCATGAGAGGTTAGAACTGAAAGACACTTGAGGTTTTCCAGAAAAGTTACACTAGGATGTTGGAGGCAAACTTCACCAAAGTAAAATGACAAGGAAACTGGAAATTGTAGATGAAGAGGACTTTTTTGGTCTCTGGCTTCCCCTATCAATGTGGGATGGGATCCAGAGAGGAATTTGGGGAGGGAAGTGTTTAGGGATGGGAAAATTACATTGTTCAACTAAGTTTTACAAAAGTCATATTACTAAAATAAAATTGGTCATTTCCTATCAGTTTGTATGTGCTCAACATGAATATGACAGTCAAATTCTAATTTTGGCTCTAGTTTTTTTTGTAATCTGCAATAAATGGATGTTTACATCATGAAATGCATGCCAATAGTAATAGGCTTATGGTTAATATCTGTAAAAAATCAAGTCATAGACTACTTCTTAGATTTCTTCCCTTGTCTCTTGTACAGCTGTTCAGGAGCATGTCTGGGAAGTGTCCAGTGCATTGTAGTGGACCATTTTCCCTGGTATATTTGTTCCATTGATATAATATCTTGATGAAAACGTTTGCCATATTCATCACTAACCATACCACAGTTTTCAGGGAAGAAATCCAGATGGGAATGAAGGAAGTGGATCTTTAGAAACATATTGCAGCCAAGTTTCTGACACTGCATCAGCATGTCTTCTACCAGTTCCTTGCAGTTTTCTGCCCTAACATTCCCAAGAAAGTTTGTAGACACTAGGTGAAAAGCATTCCATGCTTATTTCGCATCACCCTGCAGCAAGTTGTTAAACCGATCATCTCAATGCAGACGGAATGTTTGGGTAGACTATATTCTTGACTTCTTTTGCTTTGTTATTCCGCCGGAAAGAGGAAGAACCAAGCAGAAGGAACAGTCTTTTATGTGGTTGCTTGGCTCTCTCCACACCATCGGGACTGCAAATGGCATTGATGGTCTTTTGCCATTGAACCACTGTGAAAGCTGTGTTATACATGTAGCACAGCATATATGCGGGGCCCAAGGCTGGTCACCAACCTTGCATCTGAAGTAAAGATGATAAGTCTTCTTCACTTGAGATACATTTCTTCTTGTTGGCAAATGTCACCCACAAATAGAGCAGACATTGTTCATGCTATTAACACATTTTCGAGGCATTACTGTTCTGTATTGTGCCTAAATGGATAAAATAATAACAATTCTATGGAACAGTAGCTTAAACTGTCTGGCACAAAGTCTGAAATGTTTTCAGTGCTCAACCTTTCCGACAGGGCTTTCTATAGAGCACTGCTGACGTCAGCTTACTTCAGCAGCCGCCTGGCAGTAGTATTGCATTGCATGAGAAAATGATGCAATCCACTCTGGATGATGTGTGCATGATGGTATTATGCAATGCGATGCAATATTACATCATTCTAGGCCGATTTAGGATGTTGTTGCAGTCCTACTGGATAAATTTACACTGTGAAACATATAAATTGAATTATATGAAATATCTTCAATACGAGAGCTAATAAAAAATTTTCAGGGTTTTATTCATGTTCAGCACATCAAGATACTACAGATTAGGGCCTTTTTAAGTCAGTAATGATCTCACTGTTGACCAGTGTTACTAATGGGTGAAATCTGGATATTTTTTCTCCAGATGATTTGACTTGCAATTAGTGAGCTGGCAGATCTATTCCCAGTTCAAAGAACTTCCAGTATAGACATTAACTGTTGTCCAGAGACCTGCAGGAGTCTATTACGTTGATTGACTTCCCAGCATCTGTTTCTCGGAGGATATGTGAATACTGATCCCTGGAGTTGTGCAAATCAGTCCACTTTAGCCCAATTTCTGGAAAGCTTAAGTCCATCAGTGTGTCCTAGGCTCCTGGCCACAGTGATGATTACTGGATGGGTATATAAGTAGCATGGAGAATAAATCAGAGCCAAAGAGACTTCAGGAGTTTTATTTAAACTCTCAAGGTTGCAGGTCCACACCTGGAAGGCCTACTGCTGTTGGCAATCATTTTGTGAACCAAAGGTGGAGAATCTATTGGGGAGTTGAAGCTGAAAAACAGAGGGAAAGCAAATGGCACTGCCTACATCAAATGAGTCCAGGCATCCAGCCTCCTGCTATGCTTTTTCTGGAAACTGAGCTAACAAATTGCATTTATTGCTTAGGCCAGTTGGAATTAGGTTGCTACTTACATGTAATTAAAAACATTTTAGCTAATACACCCTTCCATTTCTTTGAACACAATTTTAGAAATAAAAATTAAAATGTCCATTTGTTTTTTTTGTATACTGCAGTTCACAGGGATATTTCACATCCATTATCTCATTTGAGCCTGACAAACAGTGTGCCATTTTACAGATGAAGGTCATTAGTGGACAGTTGGGAGTGAGAATTTGTATCTCTGATTCTTATTCTCTGCATCACTATGCAGATATCTTTTAAAGAGACAGCTGAATATTCAATCAGTAGTTTCATATTCCACTGCAAGTTCTGTCTCCATGTTATGTTTATATTTTTATGTACAGTTCTAAATCACCGAAGCCCCTACAAAGCTATGGCCTTTAGTGAATAATCAATGTCTTAGTGTGAAATGCATCAAATATTAATGATTAGCAAAAAATCATGAAGTTATGTTAAATGCTTTTACCCAAACATGCTCAGATGGTTTATATCCTAGAGACCAAAGGAACCTGAGAGTTTTATCTTAGACTTATTTTAAGATTATTATTATTAAAACCATTATTAATGTCCTTATTTTTGAAAATTTTGGAGAATGGGAGAAGCAGAAAAATGGTAAAGCTCAGAAAAAGATGACCTGATTTTCAAAGGGAGATAGTAAACATTACATACAAAGTTTAATATGAAAAAAAAAACTGCAACAAAAAACTCTGGAGCAGTTCTTGAAGAGGGTCAGTGCTGTTTGTGGAAATTTAGAGACAGTTTTGACAATTACCAGTATAAGTCCTGTCAAGCTAACTTGGTCACTAATAACGTCAGTCATATCAGCAGCAATAGCTTTCTAAGTACATGGTTATGGTTTTGACAGCTCAGAGTACTCTATGTTATTCTGTAATTACAACAAAACTTTTGACAATTTCCTGTGGTAGCTTTTCAGTTCTGATAAAGTGAAGGTTGTAATCAGAGGGTTCAATAGATAGACAAGTAGTTTTTAAACATAACCAGTGAATCGTGTGTGTGTGTGTGTGTGTGTGTGTGTGTGTGTGTGTGTGTGTACTGCCTGGAAGGGATCTTGATTATGTACTTTAGTCTGTGCAAAGCTCCTCTTTTATTTTATGTCATCATTAGGTCTCTTTCATCCCCTCTTTCAATGCCATTTCACATCTATGACACTCATTCTGGTGTGTTTAAGAAATGAACTTCCTACCCACCTTCAAAATGTTTATCTAGATTTTGGTTAGCTTTGAAAATATATGTTAGTTTAAAATTACATATGTTTAACTAAGATATAATAAATTCTCTTTCTTTTTTTCTTTCACTTAATATTATGCTTTAAAAATCTATTTATGTGCACTGGGTAAATTTAGTTCATTGCTCTTATGACATACTTTTCATAGAATTCCATCACAGGTACTTGTTGCATTTTACTTACCCATTACTCTAGAGGTGAATCTTACTCTAGAGGTGAATCTTGCGCTCCCAAACAATGCTGAAACAAGCATCCTTGCACTTGTCTGCTTGTGCACTGTATGAGAGGTTCTCTTCAGTATAAACCCAGGAATGAATAATGCCAAGTTGTTTATCATATCGTCTGAACTAGTTTTTATTCTGTTAACTGTATGAAGATTCCTTTTTCTCATGACCTTTATGCATTTGGTATTTCTAGCTTTCTAATATGGTCAATTTGATGAGCATAGAGTTGTATCTTATTGTCTTCTTTTATCATTTCTCTGATTAATAGTGAACTTCAGTATCTCTTCATATTTCTCTACCTCCATTGTGTTTCCCAGTTTTTAAAGTTCCCAATCATACTGCTATAGGCTGAATGTTTGTGTCCCCACCCCCTCCTAGATTTATGTGTTGTGATTCTCATTCCCAAAGTGATGGTATTTGATGGCGGGCCTTTGGGAACTAATTAGGACATGAAGGTGTTAGCCCTAATGAATGAGATTAGTGACCATTCAGACAAGGCTAGTAAACTAACTTACTCCTTTTACAACCGGAAGTTGTCGCCTGCAACCCGGAAGAGGACTCTCATCAGAGGCTTCCACAAACTGCAACCCTGGCTTGGACTTCAAGCCTGTGAACTTGGGCAATAAATTTATGTTGTTTATAAGCCATCGCGTCTGTGGTACATTGTTACAGTAGCCTGAACTAAGGCCTATATCTATAGCCCATTTTTCTTTTCTTTCTTTTGCTGATTTTCAAATTTTCCTTACTAGTTCTAGATACTAGTCTCCTGTGAGTTATGAATAACTTGGATATCTTCTCTCTGTCACCTCTCTGACAATTTTGTGTGCTTTGAGAAAATTCTCAATGTTGTGACCAAAACAACCAATTTCTCCCTTTACAGTTTATACTTTTTGGATTCAATGTAAGAAATCCTTTCCCACATTAAGATTTCAGAGATATTTTTATATACTTTCTACTTCTACTTTTATGGTTTTCCCTTTTCAATTCATGTCTCTAATATACTTAGAGTTTTGTATATGTCGTAATATGGGTATCAATTTCATTTTTCTCAAGCTAATGAGTCAATTTTCTTAGCTACATTTACTAAATAACCCACTCTGTTCCTCCTTCATTTGGGGTGCCAACTCTGTTATATGCCCACACACACTTGCATATATATGAAAATCCACATATACATCTTTGGTCTATTTCTGGACTCATATATTTCATTGATCTCTTTTTCTCCTCTAGAGTTAGTGATACATCTTAATTCATATAATACAGTGTTGTACTATAGATGTATATCTTGCTTCCTAGCGGGATAAGTAAACATTTTTGCACTTACTTGTAAAAATTATTTCAGCATTTTTGTGGAAATATTTTTAAAAATATTTAAAATTCAATTCATCACACCTCCTCAAAAATGCTACTGAGTACTGAAATTAATCTAAAATGGTTAAAAAGCTAAAATTAAAATTAAATTAACCTAGACCATTTATACTCTTTATTCTATCACCCTCATACTTGAACTAATATAATACTAGTTTCTTTACTTTAAGCTTACAAACATTGTATTGTAGGACATCTCAGTCTTGAGAATCATCCTAGCCAATTCCTTATAATAAATCTCCATATATAAATGTAATGTTTATGTTATATATGCAATAGAGTTATAATATACTACATAAATACGTATTTATCTCTGTATATCCCAGTCTCCCACTAATTCTGTTCCTCTGGAGAACCCTAATAGAATGCATTACCAAGTTGAAAGAATTTTATAGCAAACACCCCAAATACTCACATTAACAATTAAGAAGCTAAAATTGAAATTAAAAAATTGCCCATTAAAGATACCGATAAGAAAATGAATAGATGAGTCACAGATTGGGGGAAATTAATCACATAATATATATCTTATATATAGAATATATAAAGAATGTATATAATTTAATAATAAAAGAAATAGTCTTACAATGGGCAAAAACTTGGACATGTTAAAAAAGATATTGAATTATCAATAAGCACATGGAAATGTGCCAACGTAATTATTCAACAGACAAATACAAAATAAAATCAGTGAGATATTATTAACCACCCACCAGAATGACTAAAATTAAAGTAATTTACTGAAATAAAGGTTGGCAAGGATGCAAAACAACTAGAAATTGTTGGTGGGAGGGTAAAATGGTATAACCATTTTGGAAAAGATCTGAGCATTTCTTAAAAACAAAATTCTTAAGTAAATACAAACCTGTGGCACAAGAAGTTTCACTCTCAGTATTTATCCAAGAGAAATAAAATACATGTTTATGCAAAAACTTATGTAAGAATATTCAGTTTTAATCATTATAAACCCAAAGTGGGAAGAGGCCCAGTCAACATGAGAATGGATAAGCAAACAGTGGCACAACCTTACAATGGAATGCTATCCAGCAAGAAAAAGGAACAGATTACATTATGTTCATTGAAAGAGAGCTTACACAAGGAGTATACATTGCAAAATTTGGCTTACATGAAGTTCTTGATCTTTATGTAAAGGTCAGGCAAAATTTTTCTATGGTGAGGATTAAATGAGCGTTGTGGTTGACTGTGATAATGGGCAAGGGTTTGCTAGGTAGGAGGATGTTCTATATTTTGTTAAAGGTCTGAATTGCAAGTTTATATGCACTGTCAAACACAGTACATGTGCATTTAAGATCTGTGCATTTCATGACATCCATGAAATGTATTCAGGTGCATTTTACCACCAAAGGAAAAAAACTGAAAAGAAATATTGAACTTTAGTTGTTTAGTTAATATTATGTGTGTGAACATATTAAGAGGGGGAATGGACTGATGTTTGCAATTTACTTTGCAATGCATCCCAAAGTATGAGGTGTTCATGAATAAATGTATAGATATTAATAATAGAATCTAAGTGATGGGCATGTAGGGTGTTTGCTATAAAATTCTTTCAACTTGGTGCAAATGGTGTACTTAGTTTCTTAGTTCTTGTTTTCCCCCCCAATAATATGTTTCTAAGATTCCTTACTGTAGTTATTTATAGCTATAGTTTATTCAGTTGGTAATACTATCAAATATTTACTAGTTGAATACTCCATAATTTATTTATCCATTTTCCTGTTGATGAACACTTTAAACTATTTCCTTACTCGCTACAGTCCCATTATTAACATCATAGAAACTATATCCTGGTATATATGTTCAAGTGTTTCTCTAAGGTACTCCTAAGCAAGGAATAACTATGTCTTAGGATATGTGAATGTTCACACTTATGGGAAAAGGCCAAATTGCTTATATAGTTGCTCTAATAATTTACCCCCTCCCCCTGCCCCCTAAGTGCATAAGAGTTTTTATTGATTCACTCTTTGGGATATAGTATAATCAGAGTTCTTCATTTTTTGCTTATCTAGTCCATTTAAAATGACTTCTTAGGATCTTAATTTATATTTCCTTCATTGGTGATATACTTACTCCTCATTTTTTTTTCTTTGCTATTTGTAATTCTTTTCTGTGTAAAATGTGTTTCTCTTTTGTCCATTTTTGTTTAAGTTTTTCTATATTTAGATATCAGTGTTTTGTCTTTAATGTGTATTTTGAAATATCTTTTTTCCTATTTTATGATGCCTGAATACATTGGCAGTGCTTTTTTTCAGTGATAGGCATTAATTTTAATGTAGATTTTATCATTCTTTTCTATTATATTTAATTATTTTTGCCATTTGTTTAAGAGCTTCTTTTCTACCCTTGGGTCATAAAGATACTCGATGAATGAAATAGCTGGTCATTTTCATTTTCTTTTCTGAAGTTTTGGATGAGAATTATTCTGCCTTCTTAGAATGAACTGAGGATAATGTTTCATCTTTTGTTCTCTGGGAGAGTTTGTATTTTTGGAAGACTATATTTGAAAATTTGATAGAATCTTCCTAAAAAATATCTTACCTGTGGGAAGGTTCCCTTTAGGAAACCTTTAGAGTCTATTTCCTTTAGGCTCTATTTTTCTTTTTCAAAACAGTATCATTATATTGAGTGTTTCTAGAAAGTTATACGCTTTATCTGTTATCAAATTTGTTAGTGTGAAAATGACTTGGTTTGTGCTTTTTAATGTTTTCTGCTTTTTAATCTGCTGAATCTGCCTATATAGCTATCCTTTCATTCCTAATAGTATTTATTTTTGTCCCTCACTATTTTTTCCCCTTTGCCCATCTCACTAATTTTTCAGAGAGCTAACCTTTGACTTTTTGATTCCTTTTTTTGATCTTCTCTTGTATTTTCTTCTTCCTCCTCTCAGTTTTTGGATTTGCCTTATTGTTGTTTTGTAAATTCTTATGTTGGCTGTCTGGCAAATTAACTTCTGACCTTCCCCCCCAACACAAGCATTTAGAACTATAGATTTCCTTCTATGCTGTCTGTAATCTCAGACAGACTTCCCCCTAGGAAGGTCTCCCTAGAGGCTTCAATTTAGAATAAAAACAGCCAACGTGCAGCATCATGGAGACAAACATGTGGATGAAAGCCATGATATAAGAACATCCAAACAGAAAGCAGCATAGGTAGCTGAGTGAATCATGAGGCCAGATCCTTGTGCTTCATGGTGCAAAAAAAAAAAAAAGAAAAGCTCTCTTTTTAAAAGCTATTATAATCAAGATTTCCTATACCTGTGACCAACTCTAGCCCTAACTGAGAGCATTTGAAAAGCTCGTAATACAGAGACTGACTCAAATTGTCTCAATCTATGGCTTGATGGATCATAGCTATTAACACTTTGATGCCCTCCCCTCTCCCGGAGGTCATGTTTGCTTAGAGCATATGAACTAGGCCTATTAAACCATACTCTGTATGCTGTAGATATTTTACTTTTAGGACTTCTAGGAAGTCAGATCTTTTCTCTGAAACCAGGTTACTTCCCAAGAATGGAAATCAGGGACTTGGGAGTAGAATTAATACATAGAGTTTAGGATTTGTTCTCCAAAAGAATGGTTGTGTCCTATGGAGCCTTCTGTGAATGGGTATAAATGAGACTGCACAAAATCAGCAGGTAATTCTGTTTGATTGACCTCTAGGTCATTTCAATTGTTGTCCATAAGGCAGAGAAGACAGCTTAAAGAAAATTCTGGGTGGATACAGCTTACAAAGTTTCCTGTTCCGTTTCTAATCAATGACTGCACTGTTCATACAAATGAGAGATTTTGCATTGATCACACAGCTGTAATTGAGCACTTCACTGTCTTTTCTGTGCAAAAAATGGCTATGTTCATCTTGTCAAGTGGAATAAGATGATTACCTACACTGTTGTTGGATAATAGTTATCCCATCAATAAAACATGATTTCACATCTTTCTAAGAGAGCTAAAGTACTAACATTTATTTTGAAATAAAAGGGAGGCACTTACAAAGCCTTTATATATAAAATTCTCTAAGCCATTTAATAAGCGTTGCATTTCTAAATTTACCTTTTGATATGTTATAGCTAACCTAAGGCTGAGACAAATAAAATAATAGCTTAGTTAAAGGAGCAGAGGAAATATTGAATCTGAAATCTCCCCCTCCCTGCTCACATTGATTATGAAAATGGTTTAAAAAAAAATAAAAAAAAATAAAAAAAAAAAAAAGAAAATGGTTGCAACTCTTGACTTCTTCCAGTATCCACCCATGCCCTTCCCAAGGTGACTTTATCACTTCTCCCATCAAGAGTGGAGCCTAAACCTGCTTATGGTAGTTTTTAAAAATAGGGGACCCATTGGTCTTTGGCAAAAGACTATGGGTATGACCCTGTCCCCCTAAATCATTTACAGTGTCGTTAAACAATGTTACCTTGATAAAAATGAAAATTAAAAGAAAAAATAAAATGGAGATTTCCCCAAACTCTTTGACACTCTTTCTATTGAGAGTTAAGACTATTTCCTCTCCCCTTGAATATGGGTAACTGTTTTTAAGAGAGGAATATGGTAGAAGAGGCACTGTACTAGTTTCTGGGCCAAACCTTAAGAAATTAGCAGCTGTCATTTCTAGTCTATTGGTATCCTTGCTCTTGGTCCCCAGCCAGCACACTGTAAGGAAGCTAACCTGTCCCCTGAGGTCTCATGAGGAGAATTTTCAGCCGTGTCATCTTGGAGTAGATCCTCCGTCCCCAGTCGAGTTGCCCACCTGACATCTAGTGGAGCATATATGAATTGTCCCCATAGCTCAGTGGCAGATCTGCTCAGATGGCACATTTGTGGACCAAATAAATGGGAATTATTAAAATAGCTACTAAGTTTTGAGGCGATTTGTTTAAACAGATAGTTGGAATGTTATCTTTGAAAGTAAGCTGGCTTTGTGTTTTGCTTTGGCCAATAAAAGTGTAGAAGTTAGATGTAGCCAGTTCACAACTCTTAAAAGGCCCTGGGAGCATTTGTCTCATCTTGGTATCCTGACTTCAGGGCCTTTGGAGGATGAGAGACATATGCCCGGCTGCTTGTTGCCCTAGTCAATAGCTACCCTGCTTCCCAAAATGTGAGATTATCTGAGACCATTCAGTCTCCCATTATGACCACAGATGCATGAAGCTAGTCAAGACCCAGACGGCCCAGACTAGAACATCTTCAGTGTTTCTCTTACTAGAATAGTCTTGGTCTCTATGATGAATAAATATTGTGGAGAATGCTGCAGATCACTCCTATGGGACCCTCTGCATTACATACTTACAGCTACAACCCTGATGTGTGTTGGATGTCATGCTCAGGAGTGACATTAGGATATACGTAAGGATAGATGACAAAGTAAGGGAAAATAATGTTTTGGGTGTAGAAAACTAAAATAATCCCTGAAATTTACTATTAATGCAAGAATGACTTTTTAATTGAAGTAGTATTGCATTATAACATTATATACATTTCAGGTGTGCATCATCACAAATAAACACATGTACATACTGCTTAAGTTTACCACTTAAAGTCCATGTCCATTCTTCGCTATATGCCTGATGCCTTTTATCACATTACCCTTCTTCCCCCCCTTCCCTTCTGATAATCACTAATTTGGCTTTGTTAAAAGATTATTTTAATACAAGGATGATTTTTAAAAATGGAATGCACAGACAATGGAATGCAATATAGCACTGAAAATGAGAGCACTAAAACCACGTGCATTAATGGAAAATCTCACAAACGTGACATTGATTGCAAAAGGTAACTTGAGTTGCAAGCAGGCACTTTCTACTAGACAGCTCCAGTTTTTCAGCAGTTGACTATGTAATTGGACACTGATATTTGGGTAAACCTGAAAAGGTGATGATCTTAATTTATTGATAGTTGAACTACCGATTTTATTAATTACATACAAACATTTTCAAAATTTGATAAATTTATTAATATAAAAATAAAATCTAAGCCAAAGCTATCTGTCACAATCAGTGAGTTATTAATATTTTAATTGACAATAATTCTTGACAAGTATGAGATAAACATACATAACAATGAAGTTAGGTTTTAGATTTAATTTCAATAGTTTCATGGCTATTATAATTACATTGCATAATAAGATGTTCAGAATTTTTATTTGTATATTTATTTAGAATATACTTGTGTCCTAAATCCAGGATTTGGGCTCTGCTCGCAGGGCCTGGTTTATCTCCAGCTCAGTTTGCCTGTGGGAACTAGAGTGCAACAACTGGGCAAATGCCTCACTTTAAGTATTAAATTTGCATTACAAAGGCTGACAGAGTTTTAAAGCTGATTACCTGCAAATTGCTTCTGAAACGGACTTTTACTTTCAAATATCTCAAATATCTTCAAGATTTGTGATTATATCAGCTTAATATCCTTCACTCTGGGAACTAAGTACTTGTCATTTTCCATGTTCAATGAAAATTGGTCAACAGTCTTTTCTTCCTCTGTAGTTTAGCTTCTGCTATAGATTACATTAGATCACTCCTTCCCTTTTGCAAGTTTATACATCTACAACCTTCGACGTGTGACTTTGCACTGTACATGGAGTTTGCTTCCCTTCCTCCACACCCACCAATCTGGGGCTTACCTAAGTGACTTGCTTTAGCCAATGGAATTCTAGCAGGCTTGATATGAGCTGAGGTTTACTTGCATGGTTTAGTCTTGTTCTCTTTTTCTTTGTTCTCATCACCGTGGGGAAAAGTTGTTTTAGATAGGTAGTCCAAAGGTAGAGCAGATCTGAAGACCTGAATCCTACCCACATCTAAAGCAGAGTGCCCCCAGCTGACTTGCATACCTTTGAGTGAGATCAATGTTGAGTGTAGGATTTGGGGGAGAGGGAAGATTGTTACATGTCAAAAACTGACTAATATAACTTTCATGCTGAGTCACTCAGAGTATGTAATTCCAAATAGCTCATAGTCTGAGGAAATTTGGCAAATATTGTCAACAAATATGACAACTGTTTTACAATATTAAAATAAGTTGAAAACATCCTATAGACCTAATAAGTATCTAGTTTCTTCTTTTAATAAACTATGGATTTAAATTTCCTCCTAGATATTTTCAGGCATTCTGTTTCTTTTCTGTTGTCAATGTATAATTTTCAAAATGTTAAAAACATAATTCTCATACAAATATAGGATGAATAAATGTCAACTCTTTAGTCAACTTAGTAATTAGGTACAAGTGGGATAGTAATACTGGCTCTGTGAACATGTACCGAACAGTTATTTCTAGACATTAGCAAAAAGATTGTTAAAAGAAGGTTGCTAGGCAATATACAAACCTGGTTAATGTTCTATAAGCCGATACAACATTAACCTTTGAGATTCTCCCATCTACTGGACTGTAGACATAAATGAAGAACAATTAAACAAGCAAAGGTTATTATTCAGAGTTTGCTGTAGCAAGGGAGTCAGTCACTATCACTTGCATTTTATTTTTTTTAAAGATTTATTTTATTTATTTATGCATACAAGAACTGGGGTGTAGTCCACAGGTGCGGGGATGGTGAGAGGATTCACCAGAGACAGCGTGAGGAACAGAACAGTTGGATCTTCTGAAATACACTGCTAAGGGGATCAGTGTGTGAGACAGGAGAGGTCTGCTGCACCATCTTGGCTGGTGATCAAACTCAGGCCGAAGTGGTTGGTTATATCTTGATAGCACTGAGACTTAACCCCTGCACTGCCAGGGAGGCCCTATTGCTTGCATTTTAAAAGAGTCTCAAAGGCAAGTGTAAGAGTAGGAAAAGTTCATAGCAATAAAAGAAAGGCTTAGGGCTTCAGTCCTGATTGGTGGTTGTTAATAAAAGAGAGTCACAGCTCTGATAACTAGAAACAGAGCATCATATGCCATTGATTGTCGGTAATATTTGGCTTTCTCTGTTCTATTCTAAGATGGAACTAGGAGGAAAAATTAAAGAAACTGTCAGTTATCGATTCAATCTTACCTATTTTGGGCTGACTTTTTACAAAGGTTGCTTGGCTTCCTGGATTGTTACTGGAGATAGCTGTCTGACTTCCTGAGCTGCTTACTATAGATTAGGAGTTGGTTTCCTGGGCTGGTTCCTACTGGTCATGGGTCAGAGTTCTATTTTTGTATATGGTCTGCACACTGTCCATTTATATATTTAATTTCTCAGTGTAGATACCTACAAATTATCATATAACTTGATAGTGGTTGATAGTGGCTCTATTCATGTATCATATAACTTGATAGTGGCTCTATTCAAATAATAAGTTGTAAAATTCTCAGATTCGTTCCTGGCAGGTGGCTCGAACATACCAAGTCATGTGTGTTTGATAAATAGGAAAAAATCATATGAAATGGACAGGATTCCATGCCATCTTTAAGGTGTTCTGGCATTATGTAAACATAACAAATACATATAAATTTTTAAATTCTCATTGGCATCTAAATATGCACTAGTATTTTATAAGACAGTGTGGTGACAATTTTAGCAGGGAAATGTGTTCAAAATATAATAATAACTTAAATATGGATTTAACTAACTGGCTTCATCCATGAGAAAAACAAATATTTTTATACTTAAAATTTTATTTGAACTGAGTTTCCTCAAATACTATTGATATTATAGTTTACTATTTCCTGTGGTGTCTTTTGTGCCCCAAATATCAATGACTTTTTTGTCCAGTAGATGTCAGTACATCCCCACACTGCAGTTAATGGAAGAGTATCCATCTGCTGACAAAAAAAAAAAAAAAAAAAATCTGTCTGCATGAGAGGTCACATTGCTTTCCAATTAGTGGTATGAGAGATGCAACAACCTGTTGTACTTTTCATCCTGTTTCATGTGGAACACAGTTGGACTACATTTATCATAGGCTGATTGTCATCAGCAAACTCTATTCAATAATTACTTGCTTTCCCCCTTATTAAACATGGCCATCTCCACCAGAATTTGAAGAGGGTAATCAGTGCTTTGTTTTGCTGTGTTAATGACACAGAATGGAAATGAATGCTAGGATCCGATGACATACAAATAAATGTATCGCTCAATCATTTGATCCATTGTAATGATCTCCAGAACAGACCATTATCCACCCAGTGATTACAGTCATTCTGCCTCCTATCACTTTAGCTGCAAACCACTGAAACTCAATGACATCCTCCCAACACAGGGAGTTGTGTAAAATGCACAATATGTAGGCTAATCGAATCATATGCTCTTGGCTTCACATGAACAAGTATTTTAATCAGGATTCTCTGGTGCAGTCTCAGAGGTATACGTATGGTTGTTAACAATGGTTTCAGATACTCTTTGCATGGGAACAATTCAGATTAGCAGTCTTTGAATCATATCTGGTTGAGGTGAAGCAGAATTTGCCCAAGTATGCTTTAAGATCATTGTACGATGTGAACAGATCCTGTTAAGGTGTAATAGAGTATGCTAAAAGGATCCCATGCAATACACTGGGAAAACCAAAATCAAACCAACGTCTTTCGTATACTGTGCATTATGAATATCCAAGATGAGGCTGTAGAATGAAGGATTTTTCACGTTTTTTAAACCTTAAAATAATTATTTTACTGAGTATTTTGAAAAACAAGTTAATTTTGAAATGTGAAAAAAGACTAAAAGGCTTCTGACATACAATTACATACTTTGTCTCATATTCCTTTCCCATCCCCTTTCTCTTTCCTTCCTCTTCAGATGTGGAGAATATATTATGTCAGACACAATGTGGGAAAAATGTAATAAGGTAGATGCCATACAAGCAATGAAGGGTTTAATTTTTCCAGTAATGTGTCTAATCTTTGTACCTCAGTTTATTTTGCATTTAAAAAGTTTCAAAGTCACACACCACCTGAAAAAGGTACAGGATATGACCACCAGTGATTGCCATGTTTCCTTGGGGAAGGAAATACTTCCCTGTGCATTCAGACGAATCCTTTCACATTGTTTTCAATCTTTTAGTGAGGATTGACAAGAAAGAGATAAGAGAAATCTAATAGAAAAAATTGGAGCTGTTGGCATGACAGAGGCAGTGTTTGGAACAGAATTAAGTGATCTACAGAGTCTGCCTAAAAAAAAAAAGCACAACATATAAAAAGGGCCATTAGATGCAGAGCAGAATGAAAATACAGAGAAATTGAAAGTATGGAATGGGGGCACATCAGTGTCTGGTGCAAAGCAGGGCTTTAATTATGAGAAGATTCTTCATTTGCTATTTCTCTCCTGTGAGCAACAAAACAAGGTTTCTTAAAATGCTCACTGAGACTTGAATGAGGCAACCCTCAGGCTGCTAAATATAGATGCAACAATGCCAGAGCGGGGCCTCATTTCCCTTGGGAAATTTCTGTGTGGTGGGCACCATCTGTTCTCACACCTATCAATTCTCCCTAAGAGTCCAAGTGACTAAGAGAATTCTGGCCTTCCCTTGCATACTTTCTCAGCACTTGTGACAGATTTCTAGTGTTTTCTAATAAAATCACAGAGAGGACTGGAAGAGAAGTTGTTGAGGTGTAAATATTATCTTTACTATACAACCACTATTAGTTCATTTAATGTTTCTTACCTCAATCTTTGTTCTAGCAGTGCCCTCCACATGGGCTGACACTCTCTCCCAGCCCCCACTTTCTGTTCACTAAATTCTTAATCTTCTTTCAAGATTTACTTTGGTAATCCTGTATTTAACAGATCCTTTCCTGAATGAATGGAAGAAAATATAACCTGCATCATTCTGTATCCTGAATCTCTACAAGTGTCTGACATTCAGTTATATTATTATCATTGTAGATGAGATAAAAAGGAAAAAATAAAACCTTTCCTCTACTCTCTGGGGCTTGTGAATTAAACTTACAAACGATAGATTAATAGGAGAGAAATCACACAAATTTTATGTGCACAAGGGCTCCATAAAAAAAAAAAGTAAAAAGCCAAGGAAATGGCAAGTCTTGGAAGCATATATACTATTTTAAGAAAAAGCAAAAACTTGTGGAGAAGTGAGTAGACAAAGGAAAGGGGAAATTTGAGGTTTTTATTTTTTTTAAAGATTTATTTCTTTTATTTATACATACAAGCTGGGGTGCAGGCCAGAGGCGTGAGGCGGCGAGAGGGCTCACCAGAGACAGAGCGGGTAGCAGAACAGGCAGATCAGAAATACACTGCTGAGGGGAGCAGCGGGCAAGGCAGGAGAGATCTGCTGCGCCATGTGGGATTCTCCCTGGCCGGGCGTCGAACTTGTGTCGCCGCTGCGACAGCTCCACAGCGCAGCGCTTAACTGCTGCGCCACCGGGGAGGCCCCGAAATTTGAGTTTTTAAGAATGGTTAAATGGGAATGCATTTACATATGGTAAAATGGATGAAGATAAGAATTATTTTAGTCCAAACTGTACAGATGCATCTTGGTGCTCACTTCCCATATTCTTAATATCAACAAACTCTCCTGAAGAGATGACTGATGGCAATCTTCATTTCTCCAAAGTTTCTGTTTTACTCAGACAAAGAAAGTGCTGAGAAACCCTTTTCTTCGTCTGTAGTCAATTGTCTTCGGTTAAAATGCACTATAAGCCAAAGTGGCATATTTTAGAGTGGTATATTCTGATCCCATTTAGCATTTAATTTTTATTTTCAAAGAAATAAGTAAATCCCAAACAACCATCCTGAGAAATAGAAATTACCACTCAGATTTTTATCACTGAGGGCACTAGGAATCATAGAGGCTTAATGACTTATCTAAGATCACACAGTAAAGAGAGCATTCAACTGAGATATGTATTATGGTAAGATCTGGGCAATATTGTAATTATGCTAATAACAGTATAAAGAAAGACAATAAAGGACAAATTACTTAAAACTGTGAGAGGTGACTTAAAAATGTTTCTTATTACTGTATTCCTCTTCCTGATCTATGCTGGTGCTGGAAAATTTCTAATAAGTACTTGTTTATAATTTTTTTTTATTTCTAAATACTAAGCTCCTTTGAAAACAGGCAATTTGAATATCATAATATGCTTTACCTTAGTTCATAGTACCATTTATTCCAGAAAATCTGAAAAAGGCAAATTTGGAGAAAAATAGAGTTTTATTTTCTGGCACCTCTTTGCCCCTTTGCCCTTTTCCTCTCCTTCTGTATAATAATCTCAGCTAGTGTCCTGTCTCCTCATTGTTACCACCCACTAATATCTAAACATGGATTGCAAAACCAGATTGAAGTAGGGTGTGTGTTAGACAAAAGGTAAGGTGCTTGTATTGCAGTTCAGCCTCATACTTTCCAGGTACCTTGACTTTTGAAAGACCATGCTGATAAAATGAAATGGAGAAAATGATTTACAACTATTGAATATTTAGTAACAAGGAAGAAAAATTTCAATGGGCTTAATTTTATTTAGTAACCATTTCTTTCTCGTCTAATTTCCTAGTTCCCTACAATACCCAATGCCTTTAGTTGCCTATCTTGTCCAAGATATTCCAGCCAACATCAGTAGCACACACATTCTTCTCAAATGCATGTGAACCACTCTTCAGAATAAGTCATATGGTCTGCCACAATGCAAGTCTTAATAAAGTTATGATTAAAATCATACCAATCATATTTTCTGACTCCAAACAAAGAAAAATCCATGACCAGATGACTGGATTCTACTGGATTCTACTAAATATTCAAGGAAGAATTAATACCAATCCTTTTTAAACTTCCAAAAATTAGAAGAGGAAAGAATATTTCCAGACTCATTTTATGAGGCTGTTATTACTCTCATAGCAAAACTACACAATGATGCCTCAAGAAAAGAAAATTACAGGCCAATATCCCTGAAGAACATATATTCAAAATGCCAGCAAACTAAATTCAACTAAAAGAATGTATACCATGATCAAGTAGAATTTATTCTTGTGATGCAAAGATGGTTTGATACATACAGATCAATCAATGTGATACAACACATTAAAAACATGAAGAGTAAATATATGATCATTTCAATCGATACAGAATAAGTATTTTTAAAAATTCAACATACTTTCAAGATAACAACTCAGCAAATTGACTACAGAAGGAGTGGATGCCAACATAATAAAGGTCATATATGACAAACCCACAACTAACATCATAATCAACAGGAAAATGCTGAAATATTTTCTACAATTGAGAACAAGGCAAGGGTACCCACTCTTGCCACTCTTCTTCAATGAGGGTCAGCTGTATTCATTTAGCAAATAATCATATTTTATGATTCAATAAAATAAAAGCACTTTAAAATGCTATCAAGGAAATATTGCTAATTTTGTGTGATATAAATATTGGTGTTATACAAAAATGTTCTTATGTTTTAGAGATGCATATGGAAATATATGGGTTAAAATGGTACAATGTCAAGACTAAAATTGGAATGAAGGGATTTTCTTTAAAATAACACCACAAAATTAAGGAATATCAAAGTACAACAATATATTGATATATCAAAAATTTTACAATGGGTATATATACAGTTCATCATTCCATTTTCTGTACCTTTATGGATTTTTGAAAATTGCTGAGAAGTTTTAAAAAACAGTTGCCCAGGGCCTCCCTGGTGGCCCAGCAACTGGGCGCTGCACTGTGGAGCTGTCGGCAGCACGCGATGCAAGTTCGAGGCCCAGCCGGGGAGAATCCCACATGGTGCGGCAGAACTCTCCTGCCTCGCCCACTGCTCCCCTCAGCAGTGTACTTCAGTAGATCTGCCTGTTCTGCTCCCCACTCTGTCTCTGGTGAACCCTCTCGCCGCCCCACACCTCTGGCCTGTACCCCAGCTTGTATGTATAAATAAATAAATCTTTAGAAAACAACAAAAAAAAAAACAGCTGCCCAATCCTAACAAACTCCCGAGATTCTCATTTAGCGCGCGCGTGCGCGCGCGCACACACACACACACACACACACACACACAATTTGTTTATTGTAGTCTGTTTTGTAGTAGCAGAAGGTGGAGTTAGACACAACCTACTCTCCATTACAGAAAAAAGTGATGGAAGTATCTAAGAATATCTAGTTAGCAGTGAGAAACAAGAAATTCTGTGGAAAGCACCCACAGCAATCTAATTGGATCTTTAAAATAGAGTGCTAAGGAAATAAAGGTAAACAGAAAAATTTAGACCACATTTTAATATATACATTCTCTTTTCTGTTGTACATTTATTAATATTAAATGATTTATAGTTTTGTTTAATGTATGTAATGTACATAAAACCACACTACATATTTTTCAAAGATACTTTAAAGTTCTAGAAGCTAGCTCCAATACATTGAAATGGAGATAGCTACGACAATGAAAGGGAGCCACTGGCCTAAACAAGGAAGTGGCCCTACATGGAATAATAATGCTAGTGTGCCAAATTTAGCAGTATGATTATGTCAACTTCTCATGTTTGAGGTCCCGAAACACAGAAATCCCTTCTAAGACCTCCTGAATCAAAGTGGAAAAGAAGAGGGGTAGAAATCTCCATTTTCCTAAGTCCTCTCAAGTGATTCTTAAACACCAAGAATGTAATCTGTTTTAAGGGAGACCACCTGGTTCTCCAGGACAGGCCAACACCAGGCAGAACACAAGCTCACAGCTTCCAGAAAGGGCAAGTGATATTCTCTCCAATGTCAAATTTCTACTTGTATATGTTAATGTGAATTAGTTAGGAGAATGAGATACTATATAAATGCTAATTACTCCTGGGCAAACTTAATCTCCTATTTACCACTTAGGGAATTTCCTTTTCAATCCACCTGTAAAGAAATAGAAGAATCTTTTGTTATCCCTACATTGTTAATTATAATGAGAGTTAGACATAGCACCGAGGTGAAAGAAGAAGAGATAATATCCAATACTTGTGAAGTGTGGAGGAACAGGCATACTGTTGGTGGGAATATAAAGTGGTGTAACTAACAAATCTTGTCTTACAATTTCTCTTTATAAGATTTATCCTCTAGAAACATGTGCAAGACATGTATAAGAATGGTCATCGAAAAAAAGGAAGGGAGCAACCCAATTGTCCTTGAACATGGAATTAACTGATCATATTATGGTATATCATATATGTCAGTTTAAACACAAGGGAATCTTTACATACTAATATAGAAATATCTTTCTGAGATGTAATATTTCCAAAACATATTGCTAACTATATGGGAGAACAATGTGAACACAAATTTTGTTTTTTAAAGAAGATGGAAATAAAATATTTTAGTGTATGTGTAGAAAAACAAAGTTGAACGTGCATGCTCTGAGTTGTTTACAGTGATAATCTTGAGGGCATGAGATTGGGGAAGCTTCATTTTATGTAACTTTGAAACAGTTATGTGCCAAACACCTCTGTTATATTTATAATTAGAAGAAAACAAGAAAGATTTGTTGATACCCTAGTAAATTGTGGAGACAGAAGTATTCTCTTAGCCTGTGCACTCTAGTACTTGAGACAGCATGTTGTGAGAAAAGCATGTTTTGATTAAGTAGACATTTTGTGGTCAAGGAAGTTTGCTAATAGGAAGTAACTAGCTTATCATAAAAGCAAATTGAAATTGTTTCCTATACAAGCAAGTAAAAGCTATACCACGAAGATATTCAAGCCAGACCAAGTTCCTATACATTGCAGGGTCCAAGGAGAATGTGGTAACATAGCCAAAGAGGTGTAAATCTGTATCTCTGAACCATTTACATTGTTGTAAGCCAGTGTTACCTCAATAAAGAAATACTACCAAAAACAGTGGAATAAAAACAAATTAGAACTCTTTAAAAAAAAAAACAAACCTCTAAAAACCAAAAGCAGCTGTTTCTCATAATAAGATGTATAGTCTATAATTATTTTCTTTGATATATTCTGTACTGAAGAGCAGAACAGGTTTCTAGAGTGAAGTGTGAAATTGTTCTTAATGCAATTGTCTATTCCCCTTCCCCAGAAAAATAATGAGTAAGCCAGGTTCAAAATTTGAGTGCAATGATAAAGGAAGAATTGTGGGCAATTCAAGGGCAGTTTCCTGGGGGTATGTCAACAACAGAAGCCTGTGGCTAGTTAGGTGCCCTGGTGGGGATCCAGGAAAGCTGCACTCAGGCCATGGGAAGCGAGAGATGTGGATGGACCAGGCTGGAGGAGGGAGTAGCCACAGTCCAGGAACTGTGTACCTTTGAGTTGTCGGGAAACCAATGTCACATACGAGTGAGGTCTTGGTGCTCCCTGCCAAGGAGACATAATAAGGTATCAGTGAGAGAGTTAAAACGGGGGGTCTCAGGTTGTAGGGCTCGTCTTGGCTATAGTACCAACTAGATTGCTGATTTTGAACTGCCTTTTAGAAAAATGATACTAATGATAGTACAAACCTAATTCAATCATTCCTCAGTTCAGGTGGTTATAGGAATTTAAGTGAGATTTGCTTACAAAGTGCTCAGCACAAATCTGACAGGTAGTTAGCACTCAGCAAATAATTATTATCATTGTTATTGATGAAATGTTGTACTCCAAGGCCAGTATTCTTTTAAACGGTATATTACTTCCTCTGTTTCTGTATAACAAATTACAATAACTATTTATGATCTCACAATTTCTGTGGGTTAGAAATTTGAGATGAATTTTCTCCACATTCTTCCTGAGATCTCCCACAAGACACTACAATCAAGATTTCTTCTGGAACTGTAGTTTTTTGAAGGCTTGACTGGTGTGGAGGACCCATTTCCAAGCTGACTTACCCACAAGCCTGGAAGTTCAGACTGCTGTTGGAAAGAGTCTCAATTCCTTACTGTTGGACCTCTTCATAAGACTGCCTTGCTTCCCCCTACAATGAGTGATTCACGAGCATATGGTAGAAGCCTAACTTTCTTTTATGACCTAGCCTTGGAAGTCACACTCCTCATTTCCCAAGTCTTATAGGTTACACAGTTCAGCCCTACTTAATGTAGGGGGGCATCAGATAGATGTGTGAATGCTAAAAGGGAAGATTCAAGGGATCTCTCTTGGAAGTTGGCTCCCACAGTCTGTTAGTCTTCCTTGGACCAAATGAAGCTCTAATTCTCACTTGACCAACATCCCATTTGAGACAGTGCTGGGCCTCCTGCAGTGTATGTTACCTTTATCCAAGATATTACATTCAAGGAAAGATAGATGTATATATACAACAAACCAGGTCAAGGAAAGAAAAACTTATGAGCCAGAGTTTTAGTTTTTGGGTAGGCAGCAAGTAGGCATCAAACTCATGGTATTAAACAACACTTATTGTGTTTTATTTATATGATAGGAATGTACTAAATCTTTTTATTTGTAGTAGCTCACTTAATCCAACTCTGTAAGGAAGGGGTGTCAATCATCGCATTTTCCAGATAAGGCAACCGAGACACAGAAAAATTAGTAATAGCCCAAAGTTACATGGGGAGTAAAATTAAAGGTTGGGTTTCTGCTGTGACAGACTGCCTCTAGAGTCCATACTTTTAATTTATACTTGTATTAGTTCAGCTGGGGATGTAGAACCATCTTCAATATTATAGAATAAGGAAACTATTACAAGAATTGACCTTACCCAGTTGTGGGAAGAATTATAGAAGTAAAAGTACACTAATAAAAGTTGAAAAATCAGAGCTTTTTTTATTTTTTAAATCTCTGCTGAGTTAAATAACAAATTAATTTTCTCAGAATTCTGGGAGCTAGCAGTGCAAGATCAGGTGTCAGCAGGATTAGTTTTTTCTAAGATCTCTCACTTGGCTTGTAGATGGTCTTCGGTCATCACTTGGTCTCCCCTCCTGGTGTGTCTGTACCTTAATCCTCTCTTATTATTAGGTCACTGCCCATATTGAATTAGCACCCACCCATGTGACCTCATTTTTCCTTTAATTACCTCTTTAAAGTCTCTGTCTCCCAATATAGTTACATTCTGAGGTACATGATTTTTGAGGGAACACAATTTAGCCCCAAGCAGGTGACTTGCCAGCCCTGGTGGGAGTCAATGAGTCAGAGCTTTCAGGAAAATTTGGAAGCTACTCACATGTCCAGTTGCTGGAGTGGAATTACAAAGGGAACTGAGGTAGAAACTCATGGAGATTTTCAGCTCTCCCTCCCATCATCTGTGAGTTCTCACTGGTGGGAGGCCTGGGCTCCCTACTGCCCACCAGTCCTGGTAGTGTGAAAATCTAGCTGTGTGTGCACCAGGGACAATCACGGACCAACTGGAATCCATTAGTGCCTCTGTTTCCACCCCTCCTACCAACTCTGAAGTTCAGAGCGTAGTGGCTGTTGCTTCACTACCATGTCCAAATCTCAGGCAACTTCACTTTGGTCACTATTGCTCAGGCCACACAAGATAAAGGAATCTGGGAAACAGGTTCTAAACATAACCAAATTGCCATAAGAACAAGTCAGCACAGACTATAACACTATATCTTTGGATGTTAAGCTGCCTCTGAAAAATAGACATCTGTAAAAGCACTTCTGTTTTGAAATACTCTATATTTGAATTTCCATTGGCCAGCCTCTTAGATACTATTGAAACCCATTAAAACCACAAATAAGCCCTTTGCAACAGTACTGAAAAGAATTACCAATTCTTGATTACGTATAGTAAGGGGAAATAACTTTTATTAAGTGCTTATTGTGTGTCAGGCACTGTGCTAAGATCTTTTTTTTATGTGTTGTGCCATTTCATTTAATTGCTAGTCTAAACAGTATTATTGGCATACCTGATTTGCAGATGAGGGACCTTAAACTCAGAGGGACAAAGAATTTTCCTTGTAATTACATAGTTAGAAATAATAAACCTAATGACTGATTTTTGCTGCATTCTTATTCTGTGCCTGGCACTGTGATTTAAAAGCATTATCAATTTTTATGAACACTATACTTGAGTCAGAGACTATTGTTATTTCTACTTTACCTTGGAGTATAACAAAGCACAGGTTATTTCAATACCTTGTCCAAGGTCATACAAATATTCAGTGGTAAGGCCACATGTGGCAGATACTGGTACTCATCAGACATTCCATATTCTCCCTTTTATTTTCCAGAGTTCATTACAGTTAATATAGACATGTGCCTATCAATGGACAATGTGCTCTAAATTTATATCACTGGTGGACTGAAGCATAGAGTGTATGTGAAGTTTCCTTATTCTTTCTTCTCTTACTGCAGTACCTAGACATGTTCCACTGGGTGAAGGTTCCATCAGCCTGCTCCCTGAGTAACTGTAAGGAGCAGAATCACTTCTCTTGATGACAGTGTTGGATATATAACATCAGCAAGAAGAAGACCATTTTTCACATTGAAATATAAGGGTTGGTTTGTTCTGTACATAACTAGCCTCTTCTGAGTAACTCAACCCTTGCTAGTCTAACTCTGAGGTTCTGCCTGTTTTTTAACCACTAAGCTGTGTTATACTCCCCCAGAGATAGGGCTGGGAAGGAGAAACCTAAGTGTCAAGTAATATATGTAATTTCTCTTCAGAAATTTGAAAGCATGACATAGATGTCAAATATTGAGACATCATCATGTCCCATCTGGTCACAAGTACTGGACTCACCAAAGTCAATTATGTCAATCAACGATCATTCTCCTTCACAGAATTTCAAGGACTATTTGTAATATATTACCTGAGAAGCAGAGATGTGTTTTCTAGAAGTTCTAGGAGGAGGAAAGAGGGCAGATTCAAATGTGGAGCAGGTAACAGCTAACTCCGGGCTTCCTCCTGTTTTTGGAAAAAGCATTTTATTGAAACACAGACACACCAATTCACTCATTTATTCATCCAGTTGTATTTTGTCTCTGGCTGCTTTTGAGCTTTAATAGCAGAGTATTTGTGAGAGACCTAATGGCCCACAGTGCCTAAAATAGGTGCTCTTTGGACTTTTATAGAAAAAGTTTGCTCATCCCTGACCTATAAGCATTGAAATATGATGCTAAGGTGCAGGACTTTCCTCTAGGGATCCAGAAATACTTTCCATATCTTTCCAAGGGACTTGCTTACCTCCTGCAAAATACCCTCATGTTAAATTAAGGCCTTAATGGGCCCCATAAAAATGCAAATGATTACCTGCTAACTCATTACCCCAATTAACACATTGGCACTAATTCCTTTTCCAGTCTTTCCTGCCTCTAGTAGGTCTCTTGAGGGAGAATAGTGAACTGTGGAGGGAGGAAAGAGTTGAGATGGGTTAGGGGAAAGGTTGGCAGATTTGTTAAATTACCAGTAGTATGGCAAATAGAGAATCAGTATCACTTGCTTCAGAATTTGGGTCCTAGCTTGCTGTTTAGAGAATTCATAACCATTCTTCTACGAGTAGACCCTGCCAAATTGCTACCTTAGATTTGGTGGTGAAGAACAACAGCAGCTCTCTGATTTAGGGAAACAAAAAGGAACAGAATCTCATGAGTGATTTAACATGAGCTCTTAGGAATAACTCTTAGCCCTTAAGTTCCAATTACACATTGTTCCTCTGCCTGGAGTCCCTGACCCTGTTTTCTGATTGGCTAAACTTTATGCATATGTCAAAGCTAAGGTTAGGGTCATCTCCTCCAGAAAACCTTCCCTTACTGGCCAAGAGTGGGTTAGTTCTTCCCTTAGCTACATGTACTACCTCCATTACCAATACTTCCCAGGGTATTGGGGACCCTGCCTGGGCTCCAGGCTTCCAAAGACTCCTTTCAGGCCCCTTGTAGACTGGGCTCCTTTCATGAGGTGAAGAATCCTGTTCCTGCTTCTAAGATCATGCTTTGAATCATCAGATCCTGAAATATCTATCCCAAATGACCTCAGTCTGTTTCCAAGAGCCTTCAGGTTCTATTTACAGAGGACAGAGGAGTTAGCTTGTGTGTGTCTCTTGTTCTAAAGGCTGGTCAAGGGATGGTTGGTCAAAGGTGTGGGGTTGTGTGGGTCATGCGATACAATGGTGGGGTTTTACGTGAGAATCATTGAGGTGTAGGATGGAGCCTAGCGTGAGGAGAGAAAGAGGGTGGTTTTCTTAGTCCCTGCAAATGCTAGTTGTAGGTTTGGCCATCATAGCACTTCCCCTTTGATATTTCTCTGATTCTTAAATCATTAGACTGAAAAAATTGGGGTCAGGCATTCTTCTTACTTACAACCTGGCTAAATTGGTAGGTTCCTTGTTAATTGCTGTAGTGGAGAGGAACATCTGGAAATGGGACCACGCTACACCTCTCTTATGTTCTCACCTGGAGAAAAATATTCATAAAGGCTTAAAGTTCACCCAATTTCTCTCTCCCTCTGTGTACCATCTGCAGAATTCTGTTGCTTGAAGCGCCCTGGGCTTGAAATGAATAAACACTTCCTGGCAGATTCTTCTTCCACCGTCTGACCTATTTCTAAAGGATAAAGCTTCATTTAGAGAATTGGTGAAGTAAATTGACCTTACAAAACTATAATGAGACCACATCAGCCTAAGAAGGCTTGAATTGTGGTGAGCTGGAGGAGAGAGAAGTGAATGTGTTATGGACAAAGGAGGCTGAGAGTTGTCCAGCCAGCAGGGATGTTTCCACTTTTCTCAAGCAGAGTTTCTGATGTGCTGGGTAATTTATTTAGGACCTTGGCAGGTTAGTTCTGTTCAACACCTGGTTTAAAAAATGGATTTACTAAACATCTATTATGTTAAACATTTGGGAATTTTGTGAGTCACTTGAAATCGAGCATGGTGGGAATAGTTATACAATGGAAATTGACAAACACTACAAAGCAGGGTTCCCTTCCCCACCCCCTCTACCCCGACTCAGCATGTCACTGCTCACCTGAAGAAATCGTCATCCTACTCATGAGTGCAAGAGTCAGACAGAAACACCTTTCTTTTTAAGTCTTTATTTTTTTAATCATAACAGATACATGGTGGTTGTAACAAATTAAAAAAAACCAGAACGTATGAAATGCAAAAATAGCAGTTCTCTCTCCTCCAATCAAGTATCTGTTCTACAATTATGACAACACATAAAAACCATTTTTTAGAAAAGTGGAATGAAACTATACTTTTCTATACTATATTTTTAATTTTACTTTTTTCTCTAGAACTATATTGTGAGCTTTTGTCCATGTTAGATCCCTTAGATCTATATCATTCATTTTAATGAATAAAAGTATTCTATCATTGTCTTTTTCATGTCCAATTAGATCATTTCCATTTTATTACATTTTTGTTTCTGTACATAATGCTCCATTAATCATGCTGTGCATGGAAATGTGTTTTTATGAACATGCAGGTGTGTTTCTTTAAGATGGATTCTAGGATTGAAATTGTTGATTTGTTAAATAGTGTCTGGGAAGACAATGCTAAATTATCCTGCAGAAAATATTGTATTAATGCCTCTACTTCCAGCAAGCCTGGTAGTGCTTATTTTCTCAAATTCTCATCGGCAATAAATGTAACCAATAATTTTAAGTTTTAGGAAGTTAAGCTACATTGTCATTTTAACTTTCATTTCCTTTTTCACTAGTAAAAAGGTGCCTTGTTTTGCATTTATCTATCTTCTTTTATGGATTATCAACTGAATTTCACTCATTTTTTATTGAATTACTCATTTTAGAAATCAATTTATAAGAGCTATTTAAATAAAATATGGATTGGTCTTTGTAATATGCATTGCAAACATTAGCTTCAAGTCTGGTTGTCTTTAAACTGTGCATTGTGTTTTTCCACATAGAAGTTAATATTGTGGTAAATCTAGAACATGGGCTACTAGACAGTTCATACAAAGAAATAGGTCTGTACCTGTTGACATGGAGGATGTCTTTGTTATATCAGGAGAGGACACATTTCAGAGAAATATATGTGGTATGCGCTGTGAGGGTTTATACTTATGACCATCTGTGTTTTGTATTGCTAACTTTGTGGGCTCCATGTGATTGGCTTCCCAAGAGTTAGGCAATGCAGAACCATTACTCACTGCACTGCTTCATTAACTGATTTAGGTGATGCATAATATACAGATCTCTGATGAGTTCCCCTCACTTCCTTCCTTCTTTTAGTATTCCCCTAAGTGTTCTCTTTCTTGGTACTCCCTCTCCATTGGGTTTTTAAGAAAGCACTGGGCAGATTCCATTCCAAGGCATCTGATGGGATCATAGCAGAGAGGTGGTCTTCCTCACGAAACTCTAACACTGCTGACAACTCCCACCATAGTCTTGCTTCTCATTTTACCTCCTTGGAATTCCTCAGCTAGGGTCCTGCTTTCTGACATCTGGCAGAATCAGGTAGTACTATTCTATGCATCCAGATTCACCTAAAGCACACAAAAGACAAAGCAATATTTGTAGTAAGTCACTGATATTGGGAGTTGTTCCGCTGTAGGAAAATAACTGATTTTCTCCTTATTCTTTAAAAACAAAATCCTGACTTTATTGGGGCAGCAATGAGCTCAACTAAAAGAATACATTTTTTAAGCTTTCTTAAAATTGCTAGAGGAAATAAAGTGCTGAGTCAGATTTCTGGGAAATCTGATTAAAAGGGACTGACTCCACAGAGAGATACACCCTTTATGTCCTTCAGTTACCTGACAAAAGGTCTAAAATCTGTCACCGGGTTAGAACCTCTCTCACTAGGTCTGGATCTGGCCACCACAAATGTAAACAAAAGGGCCTTTGGTGCAGCAAGAAAGAAAGTAAAAACTATTCTAAACAGCAGGGCAAAGGGAGAACTAGCAGGGTGGAGGGAGAAAAAAATGGTCCAGTTACAGCCTGATGGGGTGAGGTAGAGTTACAGTTGTAGGAACTGGCTGGGTGGTGCAAAGGCCTGGTGCTGCTGTGGTTGGGGTCTCTCACACCCTGGGGAGGGGCAAAGGCTGGCAGGGCTGCAGCCTTCCACAGGAGCTGCATGACAAGAGAGGAAACCCTGGTGCCTCACTCCCTTTTAAAGGCTCACAGATGGCTGCTCAGCTCCATCCCCTCCGCAGCAGCCCCCTCAGGACAGCTGGGGCATAAATCAGGCCTCAGCACTGCACTGGCATGTCCCATCTAGCATGTCCCATCTGGCTTGGGTGGTGTCTGATCATCGGGGGACATAGTTCAGCTTCTCATCTGCACCAGGAGGCCAACAATTCCCTCCTTTCTTCCTGATTCTAACTTCATAGGTGAAAACTGAAGCCTCAGAGACCATCTTTGGACCATGAGTTTCTTTTGGGATGGAAACCAACTTCTAAAATAGTAGAAAAGAAAGGGAAATGTTTCATGTCCTGGTGACTGCAGGTTGCCTGCCTGCCAATCTCTTATTTGAGAGAGAAAGAAGCTTCTCTCTTGCTTAAGCCATGCCTAATCATATTTAGTATAATGCTGAGTGAGGATGTAGATTATAACGGTCTATCAAGACTTTCACTTCAAACATATTAAAATAGAATAGCTGTGAGAACAAAGGCTAGAAGACACTAGAGCCAAATCCTAAGAATGACTTGATTATGTGAAGGGAAAGTTTTCTGAGTGATGGGTGGTTAGAGTTAACCTGGGGGAAAAGGCAGTGGTGCAAGGGAGTCAAGGTTTCTAGTTCTGACACGAGTTCTAACTTGGTGTCTAGCTCTAACTCTATAACTATATTTGGTTTCTAGTTCTAAGTAGTGGTATCATCTTGGGCATATAATTTAACTTCTTCAAGTTTCAGTTTTCTCATCTGCAAAGTGGAAACAATACGGTGAAACCTTATAAAGTTAATTGTGACCCTGTGAAATCAACTGAAGTTAGAGAGACTCTTAAGTTCATCATCCTCACTGAGACTTTTTGAGAGTAAAGGGGCTGCCACGGGGTCTTCCTTGGCCTCACTAGGTGTAATACAGCTGTGGTTTGGGACTGATCCTCTCCCTCCTGGTGGAGGGCTATCTGGGGTGTACTTCTTCTTTATAATAATCAGCTTAGTTCCTCCTCATCTAATAAATGAGAACATCTTTTTTTTTCCCCCACTAGGCAACTGGAAAAATAAAAACAATACCTTAAAGTCATATATGCATGAATTTCAAAATTGCCATCCCATGTCTTATGCAACTGAATTTTTAAATTCCATTTATCTAAGGTTTGCTGTAATGATGCCTATAGTAATACAGTAATGCCAGGGTTGTCACAAGAATTACATAGGCATCTATAAAGAGATAATTCTTTGAAAGCTTATGGGGATGCGAGGTGTTTAAATTAAAAGAGGAAAAATACGAAATGATTGTCATTGAGGTGACAGTAATCATTCTGGAATATAAAAGTCAGCAGCAAAGAATGACATGGGCAGGCATGAACGATATGCAAAGAGGATGGCGATTACATGTCCTCTCCTAACCTTATCTCCTAAAGGTGGTCTTTGGGAAAACTATGATGGAGACATCTCTAGATAGCAAAGCATAAAGAACTGGAAATGGAAGCAAAAAACAAGAAAACACACATAGTATTCAAGTTGAAATCTTTTGCCAGTTATGCCCATTATGGTATAATTATCATTGTCACTGACTCTAATAGATTACTAAGCACAATGAATCATGATGATGATTATTACTGTTGTGATTATGTAGCAACATGACTCTTTTGAGTCACTTGGAGAGCAGGAAATGATTTTTCTGTAGGAGCTGCCCCAAGGAGGGTGCGGTTAGATCACTGTGCTGGACAATGGACATGTTTGAAAATCCACTTCAGATTTGCCTAGTTCCCTGTCTGAAATCAGGCCATTCATATATCATTCCCACTCATTAATTCACATTTAGCTGTTCCTGTACGTACACTTATATGAGTGCTTACGATCTGCCAGATGCTTACTGTAGCAGTGAAGGAGACTGCAGACAATGCTGTCAGTTTCCTGCTGAGCTATCAGCCTGCTTGTGGGGTTTCCAAACACTGGTATTTGTATCTTTTGCCTGAGGATACCGTCACAGGCAGCAGCTGTAAGTAATGACTGATATGAGTTAGTGTATACATCCCCCCACTACCTCACGTTCAGATGGGATAACTCTGAGGCATTTTTTCAACCTAGTTTCCAAGAGTTAACCCTTGGGATTAAAATTTGCTCACTCAGAATAGCAGTGGCTTGGTAAAACAACCTTAAATAATTGCTTTTCCTTCCCAGTCTCACTGCCTTACTGGGGCTATCTGGGATCTCTTCGCAAATTCAAGTACTGACATCTAATCCTTGTCTGCTTTTTTACAGAATGCTTGAATGTATAATTCCTGCTTTCAAAACCCTTATGCAAAAAGTGTGCAGACTCAATTGCCTGTGGGGACCAGGCAGCTTTGGCAAATGAACAAATTGACTTTCTTCCACGAGTTTACTTTCTCTCTCTCTCTCTCTCTCTCTCTCTCTCTCTCTCTCCTCTGCCTAAAGGCTCTAGCTCACTAACTGTTCTTTTCTCTTGATACAGTCCTTCATTTCCAGGAGGTTAGATTGTCATCAGTTAGCAACTAAATGAGTGACAGTACATTCACCACCCATCAACTCATCCGTTATTCCCCATGCATCCATAAGCTCAGTCACTTATTACACTTATGCCTACCCCCTACCTACTTACTACCAACCCATAAACATATCAACTCATCCATTCATCTCTCATCCACCTCTTTCCTTATCCTTATTGCTCACTCCCTTACTTCCCATTCTGCAGCATTAAAAGAGATCTTCATTCTGGCTATTAAGTTGTGCTGTAATGTAGGGGGTAACGCTATATTCATGAGGGGTCAATAGGCACCTTCATTAGCTGACCTCAGCCCCAGGGCTTCCTTTCTTATGAGCACTTTGGTCTATTAGAAATTCTCTGAACACCTTAGGCAGTTTCACTTCAAGATATATTTGCTTTGCATCTCTTTAAATTTAAATTTTCTTCCCCATCTTTACTGTAGATAACTCATATTTACCCTTCAAAGCTTTCTTTCTAGCTAATGGCATAATGGATGCTATGCTTTGTCACCAAGACCTATTTCAGGGGTGAGGCTCTCCTTTACTCTCCCTGTTAGTAGCTGATGGTTCCTAGCACCCACTCCTTGAGGGCTTGACTGATCAATGTGAGGGTGCAAGGATCTGACTTTTGCCACACATTGGGATTTCTCCTTAGGTCCATCTCAGCTGCGGAGTCTCCCATGGATTAGTTGAAGTCTCCATGAAAGTGACACAGTTTGTCTTTTCCCTTGTCCAACTTTCTTTCCTCACGCCCTTACATTGTATTCCCCAATCAGATGCCTTTGCACAAATCTTGTAGATTCAAGGTCTGTTTGTAAGAAAACCTGATGGAAGACATTATCTTTGCAAAATCTTCTCAACCTCTTTTAGTCCCAGCCCAATAAGACAGGAGGAAAGAAAGACAATCACTTTTCACCTCTTCCTCTATGTCCTCCAAGACACTTAATTCTTATGGTGCATCTGTCAAGTTTAGCTAGGAAAACAGAGCTATTTTCAATGTTAGGGGATGTCTAAGTCTACTTGGGTTGCTATAACAAAAAACACAACAAAATGCCAGAGGCTGGTAGTTGGTAAACAAAAGAAATTATCAATATTTTTTGCTGTTCTGGAGGCTGAGAAGTCCAAGATCAAGGTGTCTGCATTATTGATGGCACTATTCCTGGACTCAGATTTCTTTTTATATCCTCATGTGGTAGAAGGGAAGACTAGGAGTGCTGGGGGATCTCTTTCGTAAGAGCACTAATCCTTTATAAGAGTCTCTACAATCACGACCTAATCACCTCTCAAAAACCCTGTTGCCTTTTATGCCATTTAACATCATCATTTGTTTCTAATATTTAAAATTTGGAGAGACACAAATAATCAGAGCATAACATGGGGCATGGGGTATTTCTTACATGAAAGTGGAAGCCATCAAGAAAATGAAGTTCTAGAAATAAGGATTTAGAGCATCAGAGAAAGATTCATTTATTGTATTAATATTTGCCTATAGCACAGGCATAGGTAGACAGAGGGAACCTGAAGGAAATCTGATATGCTATGTGTGTCTGGCTGCTATGTGGGGCACTGAAGGAGGTGCTTGTGGGGAATAAATGTAGAAGTTCTGCCTCTGTGAAAGCTGTTGTCTCTGTGGAATGTGTCACTTGGCAAAATACAATCATGTAGGTGCCTGTGATGATCTGGGGGCCACTGTGGATCAGTGGGGTGTGCCATTTCAGAAATATTTGCTGGATGCAGAATGAGAGGAGAGAGAGGACAGGCTGAGGCCCTTTGGGAATATCTCCATTGCTTCTTTTCATGTTTGACCATCACAATGCCTTTGCTTTCCTTTTGCCTTCCAAAGCTTACAAGTTCCTCTTAATGAAATTTACCAGAGAGCCATAGGGGAAAGTGATTCTAGGAAATGTAATTCCTGGTCACAAACAGGAGGGGTGCCATCCAGTTGCTGACATGCATATACAACATTTAACATATGGTCACATCATTAGATTTTCTGTTTTGAGGCTCTTTCTGTAACAGGAGGAGACCGACTGCATAGCCTGTGGACCAAATCTTTCCTACTTCCTGTTGTAAATAAAGTTTTATTTGAACACAGTCATTTGTTATGTAGGGCTCCTTTCTTGCTATAATGGTAAAATTGAGGAGTTGTGACAGAGCTGATATGGCCACCAACTTTAAAATATTTAAATTAAAATATTAATCAGACCTTTACAGAAATATTTATCATCCCATGTTCTGGATTGTAGGATCTGTGAAGTCAGGACTGTCTTAACTTATTTTTCTATCCCCTATAACAATGCCTTACAAACTGCTTGGAAGAGTCTACCAAATGTTTGTGAAGTGATTGAATGAATTTGGGGGATATCACATAAGTCCATATAATTATTAATACAAGATTTTGATACATTCAGAAATATAAGTAGCATAGCTGTTGGAGAAATCAAGAACTTTGTGCTTTGGGGCAGAATATATGAATAATTATCAGGTCATTTAAGAACTACCAGGAAATTCTGGGTAGATTGGATGTCAGTACTGAGTTCCCAAAGAGTAAGGAAAGAGGAATGCAACAGAAAAATTAGAAATCTTAGGTTTTAGATCTGGCTCTGTCATTTTCTAGTCATATGACTAGAACAAGTTTTACTAAGAGCTCTCTGAGTCTCCTTTGTCTCAGCTCTGGAATAGGTATAGAAGTATCGGTTTGGTCAAACTTAGTGGAATTTGTGGCTGATGACAAGACAACATAGAATGCTCTGGAAACTGTGAAGTAGTTTCCATATAAAAGAGATATATTTTTAGTAAAAAATCATTTTCAGAATTGACATGGAACACCAGATTTGTGAAGCCCATATTCTATTTGTGCTTTTGTAGCGGTCTTAAACCTGAAAGATTTAGTTGAGTCAGTTGCACCTTTGACTGTGCCCCTAATGGGAGCTGAATGCCTCAGATGTCAGAATACATGGTTGGGTGTTGGAGAAAAAGGGCTTTTTCTTCTAAAAATTCTCTTCATTTTCTCCCTGTCAGTGGGATTCATTCTTTTATAGAATACCATCTGATTTGTCAACAACATTTAGGTAGCTTATTGACTTAATATTTCTTCAGAAATGCTAAGTATTATGTGGCCTGTTGGCAGTAACAAGGAGCTGTGCCTTAAAAGCTGTATCTCATGGCTGCTCCCAGAGCCTCTTCAATCACTGTTGTTCAGAAAATTGTTTTAAATTGGGCTTATGTTCCATATTGAGTAATCTTCCCCCCACCTCCCACCCCTACCCCCCACTTTCTCCTTTCCCAACAATTAGTGGGGACTGCAGTGTCTTTGCCTGGTCTCTAACATATTTCTGCTGAATGGACTCATTTTTCAGTGAAATAACCTAAATGGGGGAGAAATCACCTTCGGTACAATGCTGAAGTTCACTGTGTCAAAAGCAATCAGGTTCCAGACATGATTTGCAAAAACCCATTTCTTTATTGTTTCAGAACATGGAGACAAAATAGAATTCATGGGGCAGGTCCTTGAACAGCCACTAAAAAGGCAGGGCAAGACTCCTAGGATATAAAAGGAAGGAACCCATCTAGAATGAATTCCTTTGGGGTGGAGGGCTCGTTAGCATCTTCTGTGTCCCTTCTTATTTCCTTCATAACTTCCTACTTGGAGGAAAGAACAATTTGTTGATGTTATTGGGCTGCATTTAATTTGTAGATGGCTTCCAAAGTCAGCAAAGTCTTCTGAATTTCTTTCTTTCCTTTTCTTTTGTGTCTCTACTGGTATAGTTGAAATCAAGGCGTTCCCAGTCCCTCATTTCCTCTTCTGTTTTTCTAGATATTTAGATTGGGAGAAGTAGCAAGCTAAAATGACCAACTTGTCCTGATTTGCCTGGACATTCTGGGTTTTAGCACTGAAAGTCCTGCATCCAGGGAAGCCCCTCAGCCTCAGGTAAACAAACATGACTGATCAACCTAGAACCTATTTCATCCTCCAAAATACAATGTGTATTATAACTCAACTTTTCATGGTGTATTTTATGTTGGGGAGTTTGGACTGTCCCAGCTACTAATTAAGTACAGATTCGAAAATGTTTTTTTTCTTTTTTTTTTTTAAATTCTCAATTGACTTCTTTTCCTTGTACCTGTTCTCTTTTTGTGAACTCCCCTGGACAAAAGAGATGAAAGGCAGGATGGAGCCCCTGCTCTAATGGCTAGAAAAGGGATTCCTGACATTTAAAGGAACTGTGTTTTATTGGCCGGAAGGACCCTGCCGTAAGTGACTTGGGGAGCAGGAAGAGCAGAGGTTGGTGAGGACGAGAGAAGAGGAGAAAACATGCCAATTCTCCAAAGGGGTCTTGTTTTGAAGACATATGTTTAGGTCAATAGTTCTGAGCTCCCACGGGGTGCCAGGCCCCATGCCAGGCTGTGAGGAGCCTGAGATGAGTGAGGCACAGTCCTGGCCCCAAGGAATTCCTCGCCCTGATTTCTGGTAACTCTCAGTGGTGAGAGCTCAGCTCTTTCCTTGTGCTACTGAGGGAAGATTTGGGATGGTTCCAAGTGGAAAGGCACACTGAAGTCTCTTTCCTCACTTGTGACCATGGGAAGAGAGACCTGCTCAACTTTTAGAATTTTAGTGAAGTGCAAATGTCACATTGTTTCTTGGCATGGGATGGACAACACTTGTTATCCAGCATAAATGGGCATTTATCAAACAGCCAGATTTCTATGAGGTACAGTGGAGGTTATTAAAGCTCCATCATACCAAATTTGAGATGATCTGTTTCCTCTGGCAAGAGGGACTGATTTTCTGGATTCTTAAAGATATATAAATCACTTTTTTTAAAAGATTTATTTATTTATGCATACAAGCGGAGGTACAGGCCAGAGGTGTGGGGCAGCAAAAGTGTTCACCAGAGACAGAGTGGGGAGCAGAACAGTCAGATTGACTGAAGTACACTGCCGAGGGGAGCAGGGTGAGGCAGGAGAGGTCTGCCGCACCATGTGGGAATCTCCCTGGCCGGGCATCAAACTCACGCTGCCACTGCTGACAGCTCCGCAGCTCAGTGCTTAACCACTGAACCACCAGGGAGGCCCTATCAATCATTTTTCATGAAGATGATGCCAGTAACACGGAAAGCTGTTGTCCCTCCCAATGCTAAAGCTAAAGCCAAAGCCAAAGTTTTGAAGACTAAGAAAGCTGTGCTGCAAGGCATCCGCAACTGCACACACACAATTTCTGTACATCATGTCACCTAACTTCTGGCAGCCCGAGACACTGAGGCTGTGATGGCAACCCAAATATCCTCAGAAGAGAGCCCTCAGGAGAATCAAACTTGACCACTGTGCCATCAAGTTCTCCTGACCACAGAGTTCGCCATGCAGAAGAGAGAAGACAACAACCCACTTGTGTTCATTGTAGGTGTCAAGGCCAACAAGCCCCAGATCTCACAGGCTGCGAAGAGGCTCTATGACGTCGATGTGGCCAAGGCCCAACACCCTGGTCAGACCTGATGGGGAGAAGAAGGCATGTGTTCCACTGGCTCCTGACTATGATGCTTTGGATGTCGGCAGCAAAATTGGGATCACTGAAACTGAGTCCAGCTGGCTAATTCTAAATATAAAATTTTCCAATATAAGAAAAGAATGTCAATCATTGCTTCACAGGTGAATTATGGAGAATTGCTTAATCCTGATCTCCCGGGTCACTCTAGGTACTGAGTGAACTGCTTTCAGTTTTTTATTGTGAGATTACTTATCATCACCTCATAGGCATATCTTCCAAAAATTGAAAAATTTTCATCTTTTTGAAAAATTAGAACTCTGGAAAACTCTGGGCCCCATTCTTTGAACAATAACCACCCGGAGTTGAATGGAAAGGGTACAAAGACCAGGTCCCAGAAGCCATTACACCCACTACTTTCTCTTTTTCATATTGTAGCAGAGAGCAGCCATTTCTCATTCCCAATTGCTCCTTTTTTATTTATCTTATCTTCTGGGACTGATAGATACTAGATTTTATAAGCCCTCAGAGTGACAGCATACTCTCCTATAGTGAGCATTTCTTTCCTCCTGTGTGCCTCTCCTTCTATCCTCTTTCCTCTCCCTGCCCACAGTACCCCTGCCCCTCTCCTCCCACATCGTCTCCCTCTTTATGTAGAAGTGTGCATCATCTATAATGTGCACAAGGTGGATTTTAGTCCAGCCGTCTAAATCAGCATATCTCCAGGTGTGGTCCTTGATCAGCACTGTTTCGACATCTTCTAGGGACTGGTTACACATACAAATTCTCAGACTCCACCTGAATCAGAAACTCTGGGGGTGAGGCTCATCAGACTGTGTTTTAATATTCCTTTCAGGCAGTTGTGGTGCACATAAGCCTGAGAACCACTCCTCTGCACTTTCAGAGGTACCCATTTACTAAAAATAAAATCAGAGCCTGGGGAAGACAAATTTTCTGGCTTTCATCTGAGTGTTACATAAAATCCCTCGTGCTTTCTTCCCCATTCTATGGAGGTGAAAGAAGTGTCTGCTTGTAGTCCAGAAGTCACTGTTTCACAAGGTGTCTGAAGGCTCCTTTGTTGAAGTCTTGTTCACTTTCAGTTTTATGAGACATTGATTGTAGTCCAGAAACATCCCAATCACTGCAAAAGGAAGGGAAGGGGTAAAAATCCTCCCACGTAGGCTGTATGTTTTGATGAGATACTAATTGCTCTCTCCGTTTTTCCTCAGGCATAAATCTTGTCTTTCCAAACAGGTGATAAGTTCCTTCTGGGTCGGAGCTGAAAGCTCAGCAAAGCCTGACTGATTGATTAGAAGGAAATAGTTTTGTTTCCTTCATCAAAGGTGGTTGTGGCAAAGGCTGGAAAACTCACTTCTCAATTCACCTGAGGATGGTTTTGTGGATAAGAGCTGCTGAGGTAGCTGCTAATTCTGCTATCTTGGCTTCAGGTGCCTTATCAAATGAGACAGAATCCTCTAGGCCAGGATCCTGCTCACTAAGGGTTTGATAGACCCTCCTTTGAGAATGAAGCCTGGGAATTACATTGTCCCCAGTGTGCCGACCATTGTGGCCCCCAAAAGTGGAACCCTAATTCTGGGATAGCTGGAAAGAGGCAGTGGGTGATGGGTGATTATTTGGTCATGTGGTTATTTCGTGATGGCAAAGCCTTGACCTGATGTGATATTACTGGACTGTGCCTTTCACTTAACCAGGTTGGGTCAAATGAACTGCATTTGTTTCTTCAGACTTCCTGGAAATTGTGACTCAGAGAGGGTAGGGAGTAAACCATTCAACTGCTAGGGGGAACATTCAATCATTCATTTATTCACTTGCTCACTCTACCATTCCATATACCCCTAGTAAGCTTCTGCTGTGTACCGGACAGTGAAGGATTTCTCTCTCTCTCTCTCTCTTTCTGTGTGTTATAAGTTTCTTTTCTGTCATGTTCCAAATAGTGACTTTGATATATCTGCAATTGATTTCATTAAGTTAATTTTATTTATAATGTTGGGGACACAAGAAATAGATGCAAATTAATGCTAATTTCTGAATTAATATTTTGAGCTAAGGCCCTTGCAAATTTTTTTAAGGGAGAATTTCTGCAGTGGTATTGGAATCAGAAATAGAGATTTTGTTTTTCTCCTCTCATTTAAGCTAGGTAGAGTCTCACCCTGAGAATGGAAGTTTCTGAAGTCTTGAGGACTTCTGCCCTACTTTCATTCTAGCCCTTCGGAAGTAGTCATTACATGCTGGAGGTCGTACCTTTTACTTTCCTCCCTCATGACTTTTTCTGGGTCAGCATGTTGATGAGGTTCTTACTCTTCCTGTTTGGCTTCCCTTCCTTACTCCTTTGCTTTGCACATATACACGATAATACAGGATGGCTCGTAGAGGTAAAAGGGTCTGGAGAATGTGTACATTTTAAACCTCTCCACACATGTTTCTGTATTAGCTCAGGGCCAAGGTGGGGGGAGGGGGGACTGGCGTGGGTTGGGGATTCTTATATGGAAGAATGAAGAGGAAAATTTTATTTACCTCACAGACAGCAGTGACCTTACTCTAGTGTGCTCTTTCCAGCGTTAGCAGTGAGGCTTGTTCCAGTGGAGGAGATTTTCTTTAATGAAATACTTCCTGCTCTCTCTAAAGGCCTCCACACTACAGTAGATTTTTGCCTTCTTTTGGGTGGTTTTGGCGGTGAGAGCTATTCTAATTTCTGCTGGGGAGCAAAAGCTTCTGATTCTATTTCTTTGATAATTTGAGGGCCATTATTGGGAGACAGGAGGGATGGTATCTATGGTTAGATTCAGGAATTTGTGTTCTAGACTAGACTCCTTGCCCTAACCCATAAGACCTTTGATGATATAACCCTTGCATCCTTGCCAGTCTCATCTCTTATAGTTTATACCTCCCCTTTCATCCCTTCTCATGGCCCAGTCATATGGAAACTTAGCATTCTCTGAAAACTACATTGCGTAGTACCTTTGGGACTTTGCATGCTTGTTCACTTGGGGAAACATCAGCTCATCTTTCAAGACTCAGGTCAAGTATCTCTGCCTTTATCAAATCCAACAGAGCCTTCTGTCTCCCACAGTACATGTACATCCAGGAGAGTTGATTACTGTTTCCTTTAGTTCTGTGCTGGGGTGTTTGTGATACTATTTTGCAATGAATGTTTCCATAAACAATGGGATATTATCATAGTGTTTAAGGGAAGAGACTCTGAAGCAAGACTGCATGATTCACTCCCAGTTCTGCCATTTACTAGCTGTATAATCTTAGCCAAATTTCTGATCTCTATACTTTAGTTTCTGTAAATGGGGTAGTAATAATTATAATGACTCACAGGTTTGTTTTGAGAATTAAATGAATAATTATTGTTCTTCATCTTCCTCCCCCTTTTTCCTTTATACACCTAATTTCTTGTACCTATTATTTTTCCTTCTCTATAAACTACACAAGAATAGTGGATGCAGTCTAGGATAATTGCTCTTTTAGTTTTACATTTTAAAGAAAGTTTCTGTAAATTTATAGCAGAACTAATAATGTTAAATATTGGCTTCACAAAATATCATTAAGATAATCTGTTGATCAGGCAAGTCTAATTTTATTGCTTACTACGTTAAGGAAGATTACAACCTTGACAAGATCTTAATGCCATCTCAGAAAGGAAAAAGCAAAGTTCAATATTTTTGATTCCATTAGAAGTGGGCAGAGTTCATGATAAAATAGTTTAGGGTTGATTGAGAATATGGGACAATCTGGGAACCCAGGTCAATGGAGAGACTAGCAGGGGAATAAGAGGGGTAGAGAACATCTTGACTTAGTGCATTTTAAATTCTGAATGATCAAAGATAACAGTTACTGGTTAATGTCCATTGGGAAGTGTTTTTTTAATTTTTATTTCAAGCAGAGAATGAGTGGTAAAACAACTGTTAGTTATGAAAAATTAAGTTGCATCTGCACATCTGATGCTGCATGAGAATCAGTGGTGGGAACTCTGACCCCTTCCCAACTCAAATGCAAGTTTTCTGTGGACAGGATGATTGGAAGCATGTCAGTAGGTGTTAGGTTTTTCTCGAGTCCACAGAGGGAGTTTTCTTTAGACTTTAAAATTCCTGAGGCTGATAAGAACTGGGGTCACCAGGAGGGAGCCCATGGGGTGAGAATTCAAGTATAGATTCTTGAAGGAAATGTGTACTGTGGTGGTTGCATACCCTTGAGAAGGTGGGTAGAATGCTCCGGAGAAGTTGGGAGGGATCTAAAGAGGAGGATGAGTCCTCCCTACTTCTGAGGCCCAGAAGTTGTAGTGTGTGCAGAGTAATCAGGGCCTAGAGATGTTTATCCTGTTTATCCCCATAGTGATGGCAACCACTGACCCAGGGAACAGACCTCACACTGTTACCCTCAGCTCAGGATTGATTACCCCTAGGGGTGATGCCATTTGCTACCCAACCCAGGCCAACCAATATTACCATTTTCAGAGATAATCATTTTCATGGTAATCATGAACTACTCTGTAATAATCAGTTTCATTTTTTTTAGATTAAAACAATTATTAATGAAGAAGCATTTCAATTTTCAAAATGTTACATAACCTCAGTAAAATATTGCACATTGGAATGAAACCTTTCACTTCCCAGTCAAAAATACCATGGCTTTCTTTTCATTTAAGTTTTAACACAAATCAAAACTCCGAGTGTTCACCTAGCAACAGAACTCAAGTGACCCAAGTTCTGTTTCCTACCTTTATAGTTATTGCGCTGTCACTGTTTATTTAGAATCAGTGGCACAGACGCAGAATATGTAGTACCATAGGGACTGGGGAGGTAAGCTGCATGTGATTTGGGCTGGAAAAATTCCAAACAACTGTGAACTTATTCCTCATAGGAGCTCATAGCTGAGTCCAGGTGTGTTGGGAGTCCAGTACATAGTGGAAAATTTTCTGAATTAACTTGTTAATTAAAAAGAATGCAATGTCTATTGAAAGAGAAATAATAAAAATGTGCTAATTTGAAGCATAGTTATGTATAATTAAAACTTAACAGAATTATTATTTATAACCACATAAAATTTTTGGACAAAGGTATATTTTATCTCTGACTTTGTTTAAATCACATTGCCTGTTGAAGCAAAAGGAAACAGACTCCTAGTTGGTTTAAGTTTTTTTTTTTTTCTCTCTACAAATACCACGCTTTTTTGCAGCTGCACACAGGACAGACCATTTCCCCTTTGCCTGCTCTTTGTAGACTGGGGCACCTGAGTCAATGGTGGAGAGATCTAGAACCCAGAGCAGGAGAGAATAACAAGCAGAGCACTGGTTGAGGCCGTTCCTCAGAGAAATGAAGGTACAGGAAAACTGCCTTTTAGAACTCAGGTGAAACAGCAATAAAAACACCAAAAGATATTTGACCATAGCACAAGGAAAGGAAAACACTTTTTGGAATAAAGATCATAATCTTTTAATGTAATCAAAATTGTAGATGAATGGAAGAGGCTGGTGACTGTTCAGACCTGGCTGGAAGATCAACAGAAGGAAGTTGAAGTGAAATTGTGGAGAAGGAAAATGGAGAAAGAACTTAGGCAAATTTGTGCAGTTGTCCATGAGACCTAATATATGACGGAGAGTAGTTCTGGAAGGAGCAAAGAACAGATGAAGGAAAACTTATTTATAAACAAATACTGAAAACAATGTATCTGATCTGATGATAGAATTGAAGCTATAGAAAACTAGTCAGCAGGGTAAAAATGTTCTGATTCCCAGGCAGTACTGGAGAAACAAGCCATATATCTCCGTCTATCTTGAGGAAATTCCTGCATATAAAGGGTAAAGAGAAAATCTTATAAACTTCAAAAGAGAAAACAAAGCTAGAGAAAAAAGAACCAGACTGTCATTTGAACTGCATTTTGACAACACTGCAAATTGGAAGATAGGGAATGTCTATATATACTTCCAAGAGAAAAGGCATGTGCCTGAAGAATCTTAAATGCAACCAAGATATTATTTATCTGTCAGGATGAAGGAATCAAATTTATAGATTTGCAGTAAATCAGAGAAAGTATCATCATGTACCATGTGAGTAGAATAACTGAGAAAGAAGTCTAAACAAACAGTCCCCATAGTGAAAAACATTGGACGGGGTGGGATGAATGGGACAATGTGAGGTAGGTGCTAAATGAGGATTCTGAGCTAGAAGAGGCTTACTACCTGAGTAATAGCCTACAAGTAAAAGTATCAAACTGTTCTGGTAAACCTAGGTTGAGGGAAAGTAAAGGCATTTGAAAGGTCTCGATTTACGAGCTATAAGGAAGAAGAGAGGAAGAGACAGACCTGAGATCTGTACAGGATCCCATGTTCAGAAATCAAGCATGGCTTGATTTCATGCTCTTCTGTTGTTGTCTTGAAATTATTAATACTTTGGAACAAGGGGTCATTCATTGTCATTTGGCAACAGGCTCGGAAGTTACATAGCTGGTGAATACAGATTGTTAAGAGACCAAAATTAAGTCCTGAATTGACCAAGTTTAAATGCAGAAGAGTTACTTTGACTGAAAAAGAGTAAGGTTTTTTTATCCTGCTCAGAATGGTTTGAGATTTTGGTTAAACTGAGAAAGAGAGGCAAATACCTTAGATGCACATCTTCTGTGATGTTAACAGCTGATAACATGTAGGCCATTTGACAGTGGACGTGGTAACTTCCTCATCTGTGTATCCTCATGAGACCTCTCAGAGTTTCAAAGTTGAATAAAGGTGGAAGGACGGTACTGCTTGTTATCTTACACCGCACTGGACACACTGTATGCAAAATTCACGTATTTTGAATGCTGCGTTAGCATTATCTATATTCCAGGCTAATAGTCTCAGATGTTTTGCTTTCTATTAAAATATTTCAAAAACTTCCAGGCACTAAAGTTGCTGGGAGAAACAGGATAAGTAAATCAGAGCTACCATTCACAAGTTAGTTAGACCTAGCTACCTTTCTTAAGCACTTCCAATCTTTTGAGTGGAATTGTTTTCAATAGTTAACTTGTATTCTCTTGCTAATTTTTGAAGTTTTGCCTTGCTATAAATATTTATTTTGCATTTTATGGGGTCTAGTTTACTTTATCACACCTGTTTAAGTGGGCATCTGTGGGGCTTGCTGTACAGTTTCCATGTTCCTTTCTGGTACATGAACTAATTTTGTTCTGGGAAATCCTTTCCTATCCAAATCCCCAAACTTTGGTGGAGAGTCTCCTTTCTGCTTCCCTAACTTCAATTCAGGAGAGGGTAGTAATAGGTTTTGTCATCCAAACTGGAAGGATTTGGGGCGAAAAGGAATACTACTGATGGTTATGATGGAGCAGCAGTATATATGGGGACTTTCCCAGACAGGCTTGGATGTGTGGTCACCTATTCGGAGGGGGCTACCTGATCTAAGTCAATCTGAGAAGAATGAACATCTGGGAATGGTGGGGAAGATAAGCTTTCTTTTCCCAAGGACACCTGGAAGACATGAACTCTTTCTCTGTCTGATGCTGTTTTGAGGGTGCCTATCTGGAATCGCTGCAGTCAGAATTGTAAAGCTTATTTCTGAGGTGACAAATCCAATACACTGAGGAAGGCAGAGGTGGTAGAATCCCAGAGAACCTGAGCTTGAGCGCTGATGACACAGGTCCCTGATTTCCTCCATACCCTATTCCTAGGAGAAAACAGTTATGTCCATATCTTTGCCTCCATCCAGAACCATACCCGGTACACCCTGCCCATTTTGATTTTTCTAAGGGATATCTCCTTTGGGAAGTCCCATCACTATTTTAGAATAGATCACAAAGCTGACAAACCAGATCTGCCTCCAAAATTTTCTGGTTTTGTCATTTCTGGAATACTCACTGTCCATGCATTCAGGTTTGAAAACTACGAGTTGTCCACTCTCAGGTCTTGTTTTATTACCTGAACTGCACAGGTTCATTTCCTCTTGTAGCTCCAGAGGCGAGATTTCAAAAAGCTCTGTGGAGATTGCTTTCCCTCCAGACCTCATGGATGGATTGTGTCCTAGTCTCCTCGTCAGCCTTCTGGGTTACAGACCCTCTCCCTCCTGGAAGGAAAAGCTGTACAATAATGTTTTTGCACCACTTTTTCCCTTTGTGTGTGTGTCTGCTTGGCATAACTTAAGGTCTTCTCCAAATAAGGATTTAAATGCACAAAGTAAAATGCATAGGATTACAAAGTAAACCAATTACATTAAAATATAATTATTGAAATAGAACAGCCCCACATACATATGCTAGAACAGTATTTAGTGACACACATGTGTTTCTATTAATGTTTCAGACAACAAGATCCAATGTTAGGTTCAGTAACAACTATAACTTTGAAGCTGTGATGAATCTAAATAATATTTTTATATATCTGCAACAACTAAAATAGGATATAAAAATACCTATAACTTTTATGCTGACGAATATATAAGTAATACTAATAATACTGCAGTCTGTTGCCTACGTTCAAAATAGAAGACAATGGCACATTCCAATCAAAACTTAGTATACTGAAGCTGTTAATCTTTTTTCTACCTTTATACAAGGATCCCAGGTTATGGGCCTCTAATCAGTTCTGCATGTAGCTGCCAGGCCAGTTCCCCTCACACAATCTTTTCAATATGTCACCTCATTCTTCAGCCTGCTTGGACTATTTCTTATTGGACCAAAATCAAATCACTGAGTTTGGCATGCATGCACCTTTGTAATATTTGCTCTGATATCCATCAATACACCTTGGATTTTGCTCTCTAACTGGCCTGATTTCTTTGTTGTCTTGAGAACACACCTCTATCCTCTATGTTTCATTTAGGCTTTTCTGTTTGTTAGTGAAAGAAACATAATTGGGTGAAGTTAAAATGGATTCAAGCATGAATGGACCCAGGTGCACAAATAATGCTTCTTGGTATCTTTCTGTCTACATTTCTTGATTTTTTTTCTTTGTGTTGGCTTTCATTTCAGGCAAGATATCCTTTATTCTGGCAACACAGTACCACAAGTCCAGACTTTCTTACATTTTTCAGGTTACCAGTTCTAAGAGAAAGAGAATCTCACTCCGAGTGGTCCCAAGAAAAACCTTAGAATGCCTAGTTGGGGTGAAGGTTGGGTACTATATCTTTTCTTGAATTGAGTACTGAGCATAGGACTGGACTATTCTAACTGGTCATGTCTGATACTGTGCCCAGCCCCAGAGCTGAGGATGATGTCAGACTACTCAAATAACGTGGGCATAAAAGGAAGGTGTATACCACAGAGAAAAATCAGGCTGCTATTACCAGCAAAACTATCCTTAAAATGGGCAGTAAAAAGCTATAGATACCTGCTATTTTATTTAAAGACTGGGTTTTAGTTCCTTCCACAAATATGGTCTTCGCCTTCATTTTTCCCTAGACAAATCCCTTCATTCACACAAGGACAGGTGAACTAATTAATGTCACTGAGCAGCTACTGTGTGCCAGGTGTTTTACACCCATGTCTCAGGCTTAAAATTCATAGGCACAGCTTGCAAGAACAGCAGTGTAATTCAATTTCTTTCTTTATAATCAAACTCAACTTACTCTTTGTGGTGGGGGAACATTTTTGTCATATCAGATAACTCAGAATCTTCTGGCTTAAAACGTAATTTCTTTTTGGGCAATAATCAATTCAGGCTTTAAATGCAGTTAATTCAAAGTTGAAATTCTGAGTCAAGTGTGATCTTTCTTCTTAGGGATTCTCCCTTCCCTCTTTAGCTCCAGGATTATGCCTAATATAAAGGAAAACATACACAAAATTCTGGCCACAAGGGAGGGTGTCCCTCATTGCCTGTCCTCACTGGTCTCCGCTGAACTCACTCCTTGAGAGCTTGTTTGGAGGTTTTAGCCGGGGAGTGCAGCTACTTACTGTATACCCCCGCCCAAAGAACGGTCCTGTGTGTCTCTATTCCGGGGAGGCCGGCCTCTTCAACTGAGTGCGTAGCTTTGGGAGGGACTCACATGCAGCTGTGAGGGAGGAAAGGGACACCCGCCTAGCCAGCCAGATCAGTCGAATCAACTCTGGCGATCAGTGGGGTGACAGATGTTGCAGCCGGGTCGTCCTCACATCCTGAGCTCACTCCTGATGCATATTTGGTGTCTACTGTTGTTCGTGGACAGGTCAGTCATGGATGGCACCCTGAAGTCTGGGTACTTGACATCCTCTTCCTCCCAGCTCAGGCTCCTGACCTGTTCAATGCCTGGACCCTCTTTGTCTTCTCTAGGTCCCTTCACCGGGGCTGAGGAATTGTGGCTTTCTGTGGGAAGCACATCTAGCTCAGATTTTCTTGCTGCCTAAAATCCACAAGCCTCCATTTACCTTCCTACTTTATTGTGGAGCACACTTTTAAGGATTCTCAAGGGGGTTCCTCCCAGAACTATTGAAGTGAGCTGAATTCGTCCCTCCTGGTTTTTCTAGCGTGCAATCTGCCTGCCCACTTTTCCTCTGGGGCAGGAGAGCTGCATCTTACAGGGAATTTGTCCTCTTACATGTTCCTCTTTGTCTGCTTGCTCATTCCTCCAGGTTACCCCCAGGCTTCGTCTCTTCCCTGCTTGGCAGTGGGGCTTCTCTCAGGACACAGCCTCTTCCTCTGATCCTCTGAGTTTACAAGCTTTTGATCATTGGCACCAACAGTCACTTTTTCCCTCTTTTTCTCTCAAAAAAGCATAGCTCTTGCAAAATGAAAGTCATCGCTTCCAAAGTCATAGCTTCTATCTGAATATGTTTCAGAGTCTATTTTGAATGTCAGAAGTGGAACATCTCATGCTCTGTTCTTGTCTGAGTTCTATTCTTCTCCCAAAGTCATGGGTATCTCAGCTTCAATGGCTGGAGAGCAACAGATCAACAAAAACAACCTGTATTAGTCTCTAAGTTTTCCCCAAAGCCTGCGTTACTCTGATTCAGAAATATGCTCTGGGGGCTGGAGGCATGGAAGGCTAACTCTACAGGCATTTCTTTTGAATTTGAAATTACACTCCCAGACCTGTTTGTGTAATAAATCATCCATTTCCTACCTTCTCCCTAAATAAAGGGTTCTGCGGTCAAATAAATTTTGGAAGTGCCACTCTAAGTAGCTTTAACATTGAACATTGGAAAGCTTCTAGATGGAGATGACTTAGGTCAAGTCCAGCTTTTCCACATGTATTTCACAATCAAGATGTTATATTTTCAAGAAGTATTGGTTCAACTTTTGGGGGACTATATACATTTGGGGAACATCAGCTGTGCACAGTTTTGAAGAGACTGTGAGAAAAATATGCAGAAAAAGGAGATAAAGGGATAAAAACATGATCCATTTCCTCCTCCAAAATGGAAATGGCACCAAGGTTGCCAGAAGGACAACCAAAAGTAAAACCACACACCAAACCAAAACTTTCCACTATCTCCCATGTAATCCTTAGGGAAGGAGCCATGTGGGTCACCTACTGCTATGAAATCCTTATTACCATGAGAACATTCAGGAGGCCTTCTCAGTTGATTAGCTGATGTTGCTGAGGATACACTGCAATAATAACACTAGTTTGATTTTCTGGGTTGAAGAGAACCAAACAGCAGGAAATAACCTCTCCCTCCCTGTTCCTGAGCTTTGTGTATTTGCCTTTAGCGAATACACCTCAAGATACAATTTTAAATTAAAAAACAAGAAAGTGTATTGGATTAATTCATCATGGCTGGTTTTCTACCTGGAGCAAAACAGACGTTTTAAGCTACCCATCCAAGCTTGCATAAAAAAAGGCACAAAATTCGGGCTGGGGTTTTCACAACACCTCAGCTCACTGGTCATCTGAAGTCAAGGAATTAGAAGGGATCATGCTCAGTGAAATAAGCCAGAAAGAAAGAGAAAAATATCGAATGGTTTCATTTATAACAGGACTATCAGGAAACCAAATAGGAGAGAGACACTCAGCGGAGGCGGGGTGGAGGATAGGGCACAAAATGGAGTAGAAAAGGACACGGAGATGGATCACGGGTGAATTGGTGGTGGGCTACCCAAGGGGAATACAAAATGTAAAAGACATAAATACATATATATATATATGTATTTATATACATATATATATATATATACTTATATATATATATATAAGAGCTGACAAGAAGTCGGGGGATGGAGAGGATAGAGCCCAGGCTTCTTAAAGTGCCCCTGCAGCTCCCCTCCTGGACTTACAGGACTGTCCTCTTCTTGCTGAACAATTTTATCTGCTGGTTCCATTGTACAGTGCTGGAGGATTTTGAGCTAAAAATACTATGTGGTTAATTATACAGCTAATGAGCTCTGGGGAGTTTACTTTCTGATTCTCTCACTCTAGGCAATGAGTGGAAAAAGTGCCACATAACATCTTCTGCCTTCAGGGAGTAAGTTAACAGAGCTAGAGTCAGATTTTTGAAAAGTGGCATATTCATAAGTGGAACATTTGGAAATCTCAGATTCTTTGCATCCAGGTGTATCAGTAATGCCTTTGCCCTCTGAAAGGTGGAATTGGGGGGGGACTGTATATCTCTGCCTTATTTTCTGTTGTAGTGGAGTTATATCTGATGGTGAGAAAGGTGGTGACAATCTACTAGCATTACTTCATCTAGGTCACTCTCTCAGCTAAAACTGGGGTGTAAATTTCTATGGAAGAACTGGAGAAAGGATTTGGGGGACTAGTCTTTTCTTCCACACATATTAATTAGATAGATGGAAATAGATTCCACAATAAATCTTTAAATTCATTGGAAGTCAATGCTGACTGGAGAATAAGGCTCTTGAATGGAGAGGAGGTGGTGCAGGGTACTGCTGTATTTTGTTACAATTTTTTTAGCATAATTATCACTTTAAAATTATGTTCATATATTATTTTGATAATAAATTAAAAGAAAGATAGGGGTCCCTGTATGTAGGTGTGGGCAGACTATGCAGGTTAAGAGAAGATGTCTTTCCATTTTTACTTCATATTTACTCTTGCTTATCTCTGAATATAGTGGAGCCTCGTATTCTTAAGCTTCATTGCAAATTGAAAAAAAAAAATCAGATTCCAAATGATGGGCAAATAATAGTTGGGGGTTATAATTTAATCTTTTTAGCTAATGCTTTTTTGCTATGAATATAAAGAAAGTCTTCTCAGTGGACATCAAAAGCAGTCATGATGGCAATAAACCAGTGACATCTCAGAAGCTTAAGTAAGGTCTGTTTACTTCCAAGGTGTTCAGTTTTTCCTTATGGGAAGAAAGACATCTTTCTACTGTGGCTACTCTCTGAATTCATAACCTTTTAAACTTAGGTACAATGAGTTTTAATCTGGAGATTTTCATTTTTGCCAGTTTAGGTAAAATGATTGTATGCTTTCAACTTCTTTGCAGGTAATTATTTTCCCCTCTCCAAATTTATATCTACCCCTGACTTAGAGAGAATGTCTGGTCAAGTCCAACTTTCTTGTTGAGTGGAGTGCATTTCATGAGCTCTCAATAGTATTATTTTAAAGATATACCTTGCATAATAATAATGCAACTGTAGTTCAATGCACTGTAGTTTGATACTATGAAATACTAGGGTTTTTTGTAGGTCATCTCCAAACAACTCTACCACCTTAGGGGTATGAAGACACACTTCAGAGATGTGTCATATCTCACCCGGCTCAAAAACGTATCAATGGGGTTTGGGTTCCAACACAGTGCTGTCTTACTTCAAGCCCTGTGCTCTATGGATAGCATCAACTCTCAGTTTTTGGTGGTCTTCCTATCCTAGGTCCAGCTGTCCAGTGCTTTCTGAATATCTACTATGTTTTAAGCACTGTATTAGCTTCAATAAAGAACATACAACTGGATCACAGAACTTCCTTTATAGCATCATATCATCTGGGTGAAGAGCAGGAAAAACATAGATACAAAACCTGCAGTTACAAATGTCAGGCCAAACATACTAATTTTCCCAGTACAGTCTTGAATGTTGCCTGTTATTCCATGATAATTATGAATAATGCATCCTTTCACTTTCAAAAGTACCTGGGTTTGGGTGGTAAACTATGTGGTTATTGTAGTAGCTATTGGCAGTGCCTCATTCATATCGTCTCACACTTACCATCTCAGTGTACATCATTTGATTTCCACCTTCCAGAATGTGCATTTCTCTCATTTGGAACTTTCTCTTCCCACTGTCCTTGCTAATAGGACAAAAATTAATGTCACCTGAGATTGGCCCTCTAGCAATGACTGGTGAGAATCGATATATCAATACTTCAACTTCCTTACCCTTTAGGTGGGAAAATCGAGGTGTGGGTATCCTATCCTGATTCCCTGGCTCTACAGAATTAAGCACCAGTTGTCCTGTGGTTATTGGCTTGGTAATGCACTTTTTATTAGCTATAGTTCCTCTTCTCCATTACTTTATAATGTTTCTAAATAATGTATTTGCATTCTGATTCTTGTCTGAGTGTTTCCTTTTGGCAGTGATCCAAACTAAGACAGCCCCCTTATCTACAGAAAAGTTGAGGACTGGGTGGTTTTGTGTAAGATACAAAGTAAAGTTGAGACTTGGACTTGACCTTGGCAGTTGGATGTGATTTAGGAGGCAATGTGGGGAGCAGAGGGCAGGACAGGTGGCGTGAAGGAGATGGAGCAGCCAGAGGTACAGAGGCAGGTGGGGTGGACTTTGGTTCTGTGAGATGAGGCAGGAAAAGGAGCCTTGGTTGGTGGGTAACAGAGCTTGTGGGAGTCAGCAGGGCAGGGGACGTTGGCCACACTGTTTCGGGAAGCCAGTGTCTGGTAGTGAGCGGGCAGGTAGGGTGAGGAAGGAGAGCACTGAGTCAGAACTGCCAATGGGAAAATGTTGATGTGATCTGCACAGGAAGAGATGAAGCTGAACTCAGTGGAGGAAAAACTAAAGTGAGGAAGGGGGGTTATGAGTCATTTCAAAGAAGAATCAATTATATGTAGAGGCTGACCGGCTCCAAAGGAGGAAGGGTTAGATGAGTCAATGGCATCTGCTCTCATCAGCCCACAAACCATCCTGCGTCTCAAGCTGTGAACAGCAGGGATGACAGGCTGATGCCTCTCAAAGAAAGCAATTCTCTTGAATTTTAGTTAAAGTGCAGTCAATGTCTATCTCTTTGCTTCCCCCTCAGAGGCCATGTTGAGTACTTGTTTGTTGGCGCCTGTGATCTCGAGTGTGTTTTAATTAAACAAAACAGCGGTGAAGAGCCAAGGCTGTGGGCAGACTGAGCAGGGTTCGACCCTTACTCCTTTTTTCCAGGTGAGTGACCTTGAGCAAATTTAGTAAATATCCCAAGTTTTACTTTATTATCCTTTCCATGTGGATAATAGTTGAGTTTTCTTATTATGGTGGTGCTTTAAGGATTTAATGAGATAATACACAGAAAGGATCACTGCCATGTTTAAGCAAATGCTCAGAAAATGATGTCAATTATTCATGGGAAGGTAGAATGAACGGTCTCATCCTCACAGAGCCTGTAGTAGACTATTAGAGAGCTGATAGATGATAGATAGCTATTTCTAACTAGCTCCCTAGCTCATGAGTATTCTCTCTCTCTCTCTCTCTCCCTCTCCCTCTCCCCCTCCCTCACTCTCTTTCCCCCTTCCTCCCCCCAATCTGTCTGTCTCTCTTCATCTGAGGCCCAAGACAAACATAATACTGTTTCGTATTCTGCAGGAAGCTTAACATCAGGATTGTGGATAAAGAAATAAAGTCTTCTCAGCTCCAGACAATTTTCTCATCTCTAGATAGCTACTGTATTAGGGAGTTTCTATTCTATTCTTTGTACCAGAGATCAGATCCCATTTCATGCATGGCTTTAGGTCAATAAATGGACTATTTTTTGCTCTTCAAAAGGTTCCCAAACACAATTCATTTCAAACAAAAGTCACCACCCACCTGCCTCCCTTTCACGTTCCTTACCATGAAAATGGTCTTGGAAACACAGAGCTGCCACCCAGCAAAGCGACTCAGTGGGGAGGGTGGTGATGTGAATTCTTAAATACAGATCTGAACTAAGTACACACAATTGTCTGTAGGGGAATGATGACAAAGGGAACATACTCCTTTCATTCATTGTGGGCTAATTCTTCAGCAGGCTGATTCAAAACCGTAGCATTTTGGAGAGTGCTTATTTATTTTGAAAAGGCCTTGGAATTGATTAGGACATCCCTTTTCTCAAATTTTCTGGGTTGCCTGAGGTTTTCTGTTAACCCAGAGAAGGATCATGAAGAAAGCCACCTGTTCGGGGTCTCTTTCAGCCCATGCCTGCAAGGATGGGCTGTAACCCATAGTCACTTTGCACACACTGCAGGTTTTAGGGAGGCTGGGCAAGTGCACAGACAAGTCTCTGGCCTTCTTCCGTGACCAGAGAGAGCACGTGCTAGAGCTCTCAAATTGACCTCCTGTGACTAGGCTCCCACTGGACCAAAATGCTAGGAATCTCTGAACTAAATCTCCTCAGCATCAAAATGGCACCCCCACCCCCCCACCCCCAACAGCTCCTCTCAGCTTTCAGGGGTTTAGGGATTCAACTCATATGGGGAAAAGCTGATTTCATTAATTCACCTGGTTTGGCTTTTCCAGAGCAAGATTCTCTCCACTGAGAGTTTAACCCTAAAGAGAATGCAGCGGCCTGAGTGAGATTTCCAGGGCGAGGGTGGGGAATTGGAGAGGGTGAGATGCACATTTTTAAATAAAGGTTGAAATGTTAAATTGCAAGAGAGAAAAGAAATCATTTTATTTCATTTAGGTGCCTATACTGGATAATTATAGAATGGGGTGGTTGGAGGATTGGGTTTCCTTCTTTAAAAACTCACTGGAAAAGCAATTGCCTGTAAAGGCACACTTTAGCTAACATATGTAGGGAGTCACCTTGCAGGGGCATTTCCTCTGGAACATCAAGGTTTTGAGGTGATCTGGTGTAGCAGGTGCTCCTGGTGCGCCGTCTCTTAAGCTTCACCAGGCTGAGGTGCTCATTCCTAGCCACTAAGGATGTGGGCTGCGAACATCTCACAGCTGCCCCTTCTCTAGACCCACTCACTCCTTGCCCAATGCCAGAGACAGGGGGTGAGCACACCTCCATCCCATCACAGCCTCACCTGGCAGCCCAGGTCTTGGGCTGATGTTGACCCAGGGAATGAAAGCCCAGCCTTTGTCACTCGGCAGGACAGCTTTGATGCAATTTACTTTCCAGAGCTCACTGTGGGATCAATCGAGGCTAGACTTCACCTAAAATCACATCTTTGCTTAGACTTTTCATCTTCTTGAGCCTGCATCCCTCATTCCCCCCGATGAGTTTCACCTGAGAGCGTCTCCTCACTCAATCACTTGCCCAAGAATCCCTGCCTCAGGCTCTGCTTCTGCAAAAACCCAACAAAAGGCACCTGATGAATTAAGAAGGCAAACAGAGAGCTGGTTGGCTTTGTTGTCAAGGTAGCACGAAGGCAGGGCTGCCCACCTTCTCTCTCCCACAATGCCCTCTGACTAGATTCCAACTTACATGTGGGCACATGGGGTCTCTTTATAGAACACTGTTCTCTTAGTTGCCTCAGTCTGGTCCTCTTAACTTAAAGGTTGAAGACCGGAAACCTTTTTCACTGCCTATAGTCTTGATTTCAGTTAGACTTACTCATAAAAATGCTTAGTAACACAAAGGATTCTAATTAGTGACTCTCCTCTTCCCCAACCCACTTATACAATTATCTAACTACTCTAGAAAATTACAATTTTGATGTTCAGCCTATGTACTTCAATTCTTTCTGCCAAAATCATGACTCTGAAACTCTTGAGTTTCCTCTTAGAACTAATTATCATAGTTTCTGTAAGTGTATTAGAATGCCCTTTCCTTTCCCAAAATAAATCTATCTATACAAATGTTCCCACAAATGAAAGAGTTTTATTTGTTTTTTTTTTAGGGCTTTTATTCTGAGTGGTTTTATTTAACACCATTGGGAGGGAGATTGAGCATATGAATGGAGAATTGGGGCAGAAATGTGAGAACTCAAAGGGGCAATGGTTTTCCCAGTATTTTTTGTTCTTTCTGTATTATTCTATTCCTTGTCAAAAGAGAATGTCTAGATTGGATTCCTTCTTAGGCACATCTGAGAGAAGAATTAAAGTGTAAGAGCCTTATTGAGGAAGCCATGGGTAGGAAGAGGAAGACAGTGAGCAGAGAGGGGCAGGAAAGTGGAGTGGGGGTGGGGAAGCCAAGTGGGTGGCAGGAGGTAGAGACAACATCCCGCAGAGGGCAGCTTCATCTCAGCGCTCAGGGAAGCGGGATGTATATGACACCTCAAAGTTGTTATCTCTTTGAAAAGGAAGAGAGCTGGGCTCCACAGCCAGGGGACATGTGAGAACTGGCATTTCTCTTGTGCTTAAAACAGCTCCAGTAGCCTGAGAGAAGGCATCCAAAATCAGTCATGGGGATAGCCTGTTCAAACGCAGTTCAAGCAGAAGCAGGAAGAAGGACTCAGAAATAGTAACAGAAACCCCAGGGTATATGGGTGGAGCACCGAGAGTCATTGCAGGTCAGCAGGACCTGCCTTGACCTGCAGGAGTCAATGTGCAGAAGGGCAGGACACTTACCTCAAGCGGAAGTGACTTCCAGGCATTCAAGCCAAAGGATGTGCTCATGTTGCACACCAGCTGCCATATTAGGTGCTGCCAGTGTCCTAGCCTGCTCTGGCTACTATATGGTGCTGGTGGCGAACCCCTGCTTTAGGCCTCCTTTGGGGTGTATTGTCAGGCAGCTCTCGCTTAATCTGGTTTCTATTTAGTCAACTGGGGCTGGACAAATCATGAATACTCATAGCTGTGGACGGGAATGCCTGAGTGTTGAAGATTCCCAGAGCTGTGAACTAAGGAGATCAGATCAAATCATTCCTGCATATGCCACACTGGCATATTGATTATTTTGAGTTGAAGGCATTTGAGAAATAGCAGATTCAAGAAGGGGGTCTCTGACCTCCCCCTTTCTACCTAGAGGTAGGGCATAAAATTTCCTTGAGGAAAGTGCCTGCTCTGTACCAGGAAGAGAAGAACATAATTATCACCAGAGATTGGGAGGCAGTGCTGACATGGACCTGAACAAACAAACCTCCTAAAATAACTCCTATTTTCGATTAATGTCCCTCATATATTTCCTAGTCACCCTCCCACAATTTACTGCTGCCAGTCCAAGCCTGTCTTGTCACATCCTCTCAATTTATTGTTCTTTGTGTAAAAGGTTTATAAGCATTTGGCTGATGGCTTCATCAGGTCTTCATTTCCTTCTAAAGTCTCCCATATCCATGTACAAATATAAAATCAATTCATCTGCTTTTCTCCTGTTAATCTGCCTTATGTCACTTTAATTCTCAGGCCAGTCACAGAACTTAAACAGGGTAAAAGGAAGTTTATCTTCCTCTATAGAGCTCAAGCAGCAAAACCAACAGATCAGCATCTCCTGGAGGTCCTCCAGGGTCTAAAAGTCTCAAGCAAGCAGAACAGGTAGAAAATTCCTGAGAGTGTGACCTGTGGCCTCCCTCAGGGCTCAACGTGCAGATGCTCAGGGAACGTCTGGGATGTGAGGCAGGCGAGCACGGACAAAAAAGGACAGAGTGGCCCTCATGCTGGGAAGAGGGAAAACGAAATAGAACCAGTTGCTGATGGGGTCTTTTTTACTGTCCCAGAATATTGCCTATGGACCAAATATGAAAACAACAGTATCCCATATTCTAAAAAGAAATTATATATGGAGGCCTCCCTGGTGGCCCAGTTAAGCGCTGTGCTGTGGAGCTGTCGGCAGTGGCGATGCGAGTTCAATGCCTGTCAGGGAGATTCCCACATGGCGCAGCAGACCTCGCCTGTCTCGCCCGCTGCTCCCCTCAGCAGTGTATGTCAGTCTATCTGCCTGTTCTGCCCCCCAGTCTGTCTCTGGTGAACCCTCTCGCCACTCCACGCCTCTACCTGTACCCCAATTTGTATGCATAAATAAATAAATCTTAAAAAAAAAAGAAAAGAAAGAAATTACATATGGGACCCAGCTGGGTTTGCCAGCATCTGCAAAGAAGAATATAGGACATCCAGTTATATTTAAAGTCCAGATAAACAATAATTTTTAATATTAGTATGTTTTGAATATTGCAAGGGATATGCTTATATTCAAAAATGATTCATTAAATAAGTATGACCCATACAACCTTTAGGACATACTTACACTAAAAATAAATTGTTCCTTATCTGAAATATAAATTTAATTGGGAGTCCTTTATTTTATTGGGCAATCCCAGGCCCAATACTTCCAACCCGGGTCTTACCAAAATGTGGCAGAAACATCTCTGCTTCCAACTTTTAGCAACCCAGGCCCCTCTTCCCTTTCTGTCTATATCAAGAGGTTGGTAGAGTAGGGACATTGTCAGCAGTCTTGTGCAGAGAACATTGTGAGGAGTGAGAGGTTTTACCCTCCCACCCCCACAGAGGAGAAAAGGAGAATAAAGTGAGGAAGGTACAGGATTTTGAGGATATTCATAAAGATGGGCAGTAGCTGCTCTGCAAGAAGAGATTTTTCTTCTCATGTTGTATGTCTGTTGACATCTTGAGCAGTTTGGTCTCTGTTCCTATTGAGGAGGGGAGAAGAAAACTTGGAGGCAGAGAGAGGGAGTCAGGGAAACTGGTTATTCACCCCCATGAGGGTTGGCAGGGACCAGCCTGCAGGCTAAAGGGATGCTTCATAGGTAGCTGGTGTTCTGATACACCCACTAGAGGGCTGAATACTGGATGAGGAGACCCTAGCAGCGAGGCTAGTGGCACACTGAACAGAGGAGCTGTGGAACTGAAGTAAGATAGAGATGAGCTGTAATCCCACTTCAAGGAGCCATAGGATAGGGTAGAACCCCAGTTATGCTCATTAACACTTGGAGGTGTAGGATCAGTCTCTGTGAAAGAACTAGGTAGGTTGGCTTTCCTCAGTTTGTCCAGAGTAGGCCTCTTCCAATGTGTCACCTTGTATGAGGAGCTAAGGTTTATTGACATACCATGGGGCTCAGGAAATCTGTTATCAATACCTAAGGAATGAAGGGTATTATAAGTTAAGAGCAGTGAAGGCCCTAGATAATGAGAAGAGGTTCTAGTCCATGTTTCAGTGCTTTGCCATTTTCCTAATTGAAGAAGAAATCACTGCTCCCCTTTTCATGACCTAGAAGAATATAGTTTGGGGGGGGATAATCATTGAACATGTTCTCTCTATCTGAGAAACTCATCTTCTATACTCTCATAGTAAAAGATGAAGTCATTCATTCCCTCCACGTCATGTGAAGTTTTGTCTCTTCGCCTTGATGGCCCAGGTTCCTTAATGCAGGATATATATCCCTGGTTAGCCCCATTTTACTTTAGAATTTACAGCCCTGTACATTGCCCATACATAGGTTGTTAGATGGATTTTTCTTTTCTAACCTGTCTGATACTGTTCAGCCTGAGAAGAGCCCAGAGAGGTGGGGCATTTCTCCCTGTGCTCCAACAGTCCTGGCAGAGCTCTTGAGCTCTTAAGTACCAGAAACTGAGGGTCAGAGAAGCAGTCACAGCCAACTGTGGACAGGTAAGGGTGATGATTCTGCTCTCCTTCCTGCCTTCTTCTTCTTCTGCTCCTCAATCCAAAAATCTCAGAAACAGTGGAGGCAAGGCTAGGAGGGAGAGAGGACCATGTGTGTAAAGCATCCCCCTAACCCCAATATACTCTGTGCCTTCAGCTACAAGTCTAATTGCAGGGAGAAGGTAGAGAGCTTTGAAGTGAACACAAGATTGAAACTGAAAATTGGTCCAGACCATTTTTAATCATGAAAATTGACTAAATAGTTTGGAATATCCCCAAGATGATGTTAATAGACTGAAAGTATGGATTTGATAAAGTTGGCATAGAAGCAGAGATGCTGGGGAAAAAAACCAAAACACCTCTTTTGTGTCTATTCTCTGATGAGAAAAAGAAATCAATAAACAAATTCCATCAAAAAGTGGAATCCAAAAAGCTCAGAGTTCCTCCCTGGTGGCCTCGGGGTTAAGTTTCAGTGCTATCACTGTTACAGCATGAACTCAATCCCTGGCCAAGGAGCTAACCCACGTGGTGCAGCAGACCCCTCCTGTCTCACCCACTGCCTCCCTTAGCAGTGTTTTTCAGTCAGTCCACCTATTCTGCTCCCCACTTTGTGTCTGGTGAATTCTCTCACCCCCTGCACCTCTGGCCTATACCCCAGTTCCTCTATGCATAAATAAATATTTTTAAAAAAGAAATAACCAAGAAACATAGAATTCCCCTGGTGATATGGCCATGTGGCTCCTCGGCCTGGTATCCATGGGAGGAATATGTGATCTGGTCACCCTTGCATGTCCACACTGCTGGGTGAGAAGGCCAACAGCAGGCAGAGGCACCCTGCTTGAGGGAGAGGCTCCAAATGCACAGCTAAGCCTGGGTCCAGCCCCTTGAGGCCACACCCTCAGCTGAGATGGGGTCAGGATGTGGACTTGACAGTATGTGAATGATGAATGAACATGGATGACTTTTAAATGAGGGTGCACATGGCTTATCAGAACAAATAAAAGTTTGGTAAACTGTACCAGTGATCATTTAAATCATCTCCTTTTATAGTGGAACATTTCTGCTTATATTTAACATTGATATGAATGTGTGGGTGTATATATAAATACATTCACATGAAGAAATGTTTTCAATATGATGGATTTGGTGGTTCTCTTCCAGTTCTGACTGCATTCTTATGAGTAAAAGTTCCTTGGTGAAAACTCAGCTGACAGTTGTGTAGATGATGTATGAGGCAGAGCTGGAACCTGTTCACATTACCATGCTTACATTTGCCCTGCAGGGTTTAGTGAGGTAAGAACTTGCATATGTTGATGAAATGTGAAGCCCTGATGTGAGTTGCTGCTTGGAAATGGATCTGATAAAGAAGGCAGACTCCATTTTTCCAGAGTCAATTCCAGCTGACAATCCTTGCTCTAAGCACTGCTTTCTCCAGCACGCTTTTCACCATGTCAGACACATGCATTGCTTTTCTTGCTGCAGCAGCTGTCAAAAGCATTTTTCCAGCTTGCTAGTCCATGATCTTTTAAATGATGGGTAATAATATTCTCATTGATCTTGCAAATCAGAGTAGACCTTTCCCATATACCATTATCACTGAAGTCAAATGGACTATTACAAATTTGTGAAGTTTGAAGGAAAGGGGCAGCATTTTAAAATCATAGTCCTGTGGAGTATTGAGTTTGAAAGCAAGGCTAGCAGAACTCTCTTATCTTTTTTCTTGGCCAGAACTGTTAGATAGGGTGACTTTTTTTAGGAGAGGATTATCATTAGATAGCTTTTATTTTCTGTCATTTTGTGCTATTGACACAATTGTTTAACCTCTGGACCTTTCTTGTATCCTATTTAATGAGGATAATGAATGGTATCTACCTCTTAGAATATATAAATGGTCTTTTATATATCTTATTTTTTGAGATATTGGTTTATAATGCTATATGTGGTTTAGGGGAATAGGTTCATACCTCTTCAGATGTGTGTCACCACACACACCACCAAAGCAGACCACTGGATCCCCTCCCCCTAGAGTCCCCCATCCTCACCATCCCCCTCTAGTCAACTCAATTCTGCAGTCATGTTTCTAAGGATTGCTTTTAGTTCTGTTTGTTCCTTTGTTTTCTCTCTCTATATTCCACGTATAAGTGAAATGGATCGGAATTTGTCTTTCTCTTTCTGCCTTACTTCACTTAACATAATCTCCTCTCTTTCCACCCACGTTGTCACAAATGGCAAGATTTCATCTCTTTCTATAGCTGAGTAGTACTCCATTTCATATATATGTACCTCATCTTCTTTATCTACTCACCTGTGCTTGGGAACTCACATTGTTTCCATAGTTTGGCTATTGTAAATGGTGCCTCAATACATAGCAGCACATATATCTTTATCTAGGTATAGGTATGGAAATAAATAAAGATACAGATATAAAGATATAGATATACTCTTAAATCTGTACCTAGCACATAGAAAACCCTATAAATAGTAGTCGCAGTAGTACTGTCACTACTATTATCAGTTTTCAAGATAGTAAGAGGCAGTGTAGTATAGTAGGAAGAGCGTCCATTGGTTTTAGAGAAAATGAATCTGCCACTTACTATGACAAGATCTTGGACAAAGTCAGTGAGTCCCCTGAGCCTCAGTGTCTACATCATCACATGGGCAAAATCAAGCCTCTGGTACAGAATATTGAGTCAGCTTAGTGTGGATTGCCTAAGGTCATGGGTATTCAGTATCTGGCCCCTACCGCTAACACTGGTCAACAAATTTTTACAAAAGTCATGTTACTGAAATAAAATTAGTCATTTCCTATCAATTTGTATATGCTCAACATGAATATGACAGTCAAATTCTAATTTTGGCTCTAGTTATTTTTTGGAATCTGCAATAAATTGATGTTTATATCACAAAATGAATGCCAATAGTAATAGGCCTACGGTTAATACCTGTAAAAAATCAAGTCATAGACTACTTCTTAGATTTCTTTGCATGTCTCTTGTACAGCTGTTCAGGAATAGAATTGATGGAAGACGGTTTCCACTGTGCAAAAGCACAGCTTTAAGACTGAGTTTCGAAGAGTCTAGAAATAGTCTCTATTCTTATGGGTCATGAATGATTTCTAAGGCATTCATGACGCCCTCAGTATTGGAACAGAATACCAGAGTACTTTCCTTTCTGAAGAAAGGCTCCAACTGCTAGAGACACTTTTGATATAAAGGGATTGTGACATCTTCTAGAAGATTCCATTGTTGGAGTCTTGATCCTAGCAATTCTGCCTTGTTCTTGGATATGTCCAATTCACGAACCAGGTCATTAGTTCTTCCTGTGTTAGTCTGTGTGGAGTTTATGATGCACCACAGTGAAAATCTGGATCACTGCATGCTGATGGAACAGGAGAAGAACAGGTCGGCTCACCCTTGTCTTCATTAGATGAATCAAGAGAATATTCTGCTGGAGGTTCTGGAATAGGAAGTCCCTCACCATGTGGAACTGGTGTCAATGTAGACAGACTGTTTGGGTAGACTATTCTCAACTTCTTTTGCTTCATTAGTCCACTGGAAAGAGGAGGAACCAAGTAGAAATAATAGTCTTTTATGTGGTTACTTGGCTTTCTGCATACCCTGGAGACTGCACACGTCATTGATGGTCTTTTGCCGTTTCACCACTGTGAAAGCTGTGTTGTACATGTAGCACAGCATCTATGTGGAGCCCAAGGCTTGTCTTGGTCACCAACCTTGCATCCGAAGTAAAGATGATAATTCTTCTTCACTTGAAAAGTGATACTTTTCTTCTGGTTGGCAAATGTCACTTCCCCACAAATAGAGCAGAAATTGTCCACGCTATTAACACACTTTCAAGGCATTACTGTTCTGTATTGTGCCTAAATGGATAAAGTAATAACAGTTCTATGGAACAGTAGCTTAAACTGTCTGGCACAGAGTCTGAAATATTTTTTTTAAAGATTTATTTATTTATACATACAGCTGGGGTACAGGCCAGAGGTGTGGAGTGGTGAGAGGCTTCACCAGAGACAGAGTGGGGAGCAGAACAGGCAGATCAGAAGTACACTGCTGAGGGGAGCAGCGGGCGAGGCAGGAGAGGTCTGCCGCACCATGTGGGACTCTCCCCGGCTGGGCGTCGAACTCTCATCGCTGCTGCCGACAGCTCCACAGTGCAGCGCTTAACCGCTGCGCCACCAGGGAGGCCCCAGTCTGAAATATTTTCAATGCTCAACCTTTTCAACAGGGCTTTCTATAGTGCACTGCTGACGTCAGCTTACCTCAGCAGCCACCTGGCAATAGTATTGCATTACATCAGAAAATGATGTAGTCAACTCTGGATGATGTGTACATGATGGTATTATGCAATGCAATGCAATATTACATCATTCTAGGCTGATTTAGGATGTTGGTGCAGTCTTATTGGGTACATTTACATGGTGAATCATATAAAATGAATTATATGAAATATCTTTAAAACGAGAGCTAATAAAAAATTTTCAGGGTTATATTCATGTTCAGCACACCAAGATACTATAGATTAGGGCCTTTTTAAGTCAGTAACGATCTCAATGTTGACCAGTGTAATCAGGAGTCTACAGTAGCTCCATCTCTCATCTTTAGTGGGCCAGTGAAAGACATAGAATTTTGCATCTTACATGTATCTGTTTGTCCTGAAACATTAGGCTCTTCTCCCTCAATGGAGGAGGCAAAATACTTGACTTGCCTGGGCCCATGCCAACCTATTTCTCCCATGAAGGGATTAACATAGCACTCAAATAATGGAGTTGAAATGACTCATCTTTGTTTCCTGGGACCAACTGAGTGCAGTTGATTTGGTGAGTAGTATTTGCTCAAGTGAAGGTGTGAGACTAATTTGTTTCTCCTCTCAGAACCTTGCCCTAGAATAGAACAGTCCAAGCCCATAGCTCATTTCATACCTCAAGGTTTGCCCTTAGGGAACTCTTTGACTTTAGGAAGCATTTGAGAGGCCTGGAGTATGGGCAATGCCACTTTCCCTGCTAGAGAAGCCCTGGGTGGGTGAAGGGAGTGAGATAACTTCCATATCTTGCACCCTGGTTACACATTGATATCACCTTGGAAGCTTTGAAAACCCCCAGATTCAGGCCGCACCCCAGTACAATAAAACCAGAATTTAAAAAGGAGATCTAGGTGATTTTGATGTGCACTTAAGATCAATAAAAACCTTCTTAGGCAACTCCACTCAGCCTTTCACACAGCAGGGAACTATTTTTGCAATTAAAATGCCTCCTAAGAGAATGCCTTCCTTCTATTTAACATGTGATAACTGTTCTTGCTTTTTATGCTACCAACCTGTTCTTAAAATTCTAATACATTTTACTGAGGTGTTACATGGAATAAAAATACACCTTTTAAAAAGTGTAGATCAATGAGTTTTGACAGGTATACTTGTATACTGAAGGGAAGCAGAATAAGCCAGCCCCAAATTTGCCACTTTGGCATGAGGATTATTTTGAGTTAAAGATATTTGAAAAACAGCAAATACAGAAAAAGATAGTCAAGACTTCCTTTTCTTAAAAGCAGGAGATGAGATTGAAAAGAGTATCTGAAAGATACTCTTCTTGTATCAGAAAGGCAGATTTTATTAAGAATGAAGTTGAAACCTAGAGAATTTATGTAACCACACTTTGTTAAAATAATTCTTATTTTCTTTTAGCCTTGCCACCTAGTTTAGTTACTTTTCCACAAAACCAGTGATCTACTTCCTCTCCTCATAGATTCATTTTGGAACTTCCTGTATTGGGCTCTTTCATGTTTGTCTTCTTTTGCCCAGCATGATGTGTTTGAGATTTACCCATGTTGAGTGTATCAATAGTCTGTTATTTTTATGGCTAATTATAATCCATTCTATGAATATATTATAGCTTGTTTATCCATTTACCTCTTGGTGGACATCTACTAATCTCATTTTTTAAAAATTGTAATTCTCTTCTTTTTTCCTCTTATTGCCATTTTATTGTGCAAACAGGGAAAGTGATATTTCACCAGAGTCCAAATTTTTTGTTTGAATTCCTGGGTTGGGTTCAAGTAACATACTTAGTGGTAATTGGGCACATGGTCAGATTGCTCTCCCAGATATAAAATTGAGCCATCCAGCCATACCATCTGCTTTCCTGTGCTCTCAATGCCATTGGCTTGTGTGAGCTCGTAGACATTGCTCACCCTAGGCTATTTCATTGATTTTAGGTTGCTGTTTATTACATTGCAGTCAAGCTCAGTTATTCATAAAGAGCCATGTGACTCATTTTATAATCTTTCTTTGGCTACCTGTACTTAATGTTTGTGTTTTATGATAGCACAACAGCATGGACAAGTTCAGCTATGTAGCTGATTCATAAAACCTTTAAAATATATCTCCAAGTTCCCAATTATTCCCCAGAGTTTTGAAAAGCAAGCTTGTCACACATACACACACACACACACACACACGGCACACACACACAATACATATACATACACATATATTAAATATATGCATATAGGAAATGTATTTTATCAGTACATGTATATTTCACTCATATAGAAAATATAGGCTTTGGCATGCCAATAGTCCCTTATGATCATTATTTTTACTGCCTGCCTATTAAATATTTGAGTGGATATACCATAATTATCTTAATTATTGTCCTATAATTAAACTTTTAAGTTATTTCCCACCTTTTACCCCTAATACAAAGATGCTCCAAAGACCATACGTGGGCATATATATTTTTCTGTATTGTTTTCTTTGTCTTTTTAACTGAAGTTTTTGATTTTTTTGTAAAAACACTTTTCATCATGACCTTGAATTTTCTTCTTTTCCTCAACAGTGAATAGCTGTCGGTGCAGGGTCAATGACATAAATATTCATTTATAGGAAGTTTTCTGGTGTCTAGAAACTCTGGAGAAAAATCCATCGACCTTCAGTACTCTTGGTCTTAATGTTACAAAGACCATTGCTTTTTAACTTTCTTAGCAAATCTTCTGCCATTGAGCCCATCGATGTTATGGGTAATATTCCATGTCACGATGTTTTCTACAGAGTTCTCAGTTCACAGTACCATGGAATGTGGAATTAGGTGATGGGAAGCAACATTTTGGAAAAACTGCAATGATATTCAATAACAAATTGATTTCATTCTATAAAATTTCAAAAATCTGACCATTTTGTTTATAGTGGCTGCATTTATTTTGCCCATATTATTTACAAATTAAGTTTGTTTTACAAAATTAAACACACAGGAGATTTAAAATTGTGCAAAGCATATTTATGCTTCTGGTCTAGCTGGTCACAGGCAGACTTTCCCAATAATTTATGTTATTTCTGGAATCTTGTTCAGTTACCTCCAGCAGAATTTTGCTAAGGGATTCAGGCAGGTGGGAGCAATTACTGTGCCACAAGTGAATTTGCATATGGTGTTTATGGCCTCAGGGACAGATTCGCTGGCATTGGTCAAGGTAAATTAGCATTTTTTTCTAAAATGAAAATTTTAATTTGTTTTTTTTATCCTTTCTTTTTCTTTATACACTGCTGGGATGGTCAGTATTGTAGAGATGAGGAGAACTGGGATTATTGGTTTGGAAGTCACTAAAAATATTTACTCTTTTGATATATAGTTATTTGTAATTATAGGCTTTAAGCAGATTATACATGTTTCCCAGGTCCAAAAATGGTTCCCCTAGAGACAGAGTATAGGGAATTCCTGCCAGGAGACTGCTGGAGAATGCAAAAGCCCTAATGCTGCATATTAACTGACATATATCATAGCTTTATTCTTAAAAAGTACACGGTGAGACAGATCCCAAGATATATAGCAAAGGCTTTCAGACCTGAACACCAGTGTAAATCCCTGTCTAAGAGCCAGATCAATCCTTGAGTGAAACATGAGTGACTTAGACCCAAACAATAAAATGAAGACCTTAAAAATTCAAAGGACATCAAAATCACCATCCACAGAAAATAAGGGAAACCTTCAGTCTAAATCTTAGTCGATCGCCTGCTACCAACCACAGCAATGCCCTCACCCACCTCAGTTTCCTGCAGATATTAATAGGGTCCATAATTTTACAACATAGTATTCAGTATTTCCAGATACAATCCAAAAAGAGCCAGGAAGATTAGCCACATTTTTCCCCCAAAATTTTAAAAAGTTTATTTCTTTTTTGTAGACAATCTAGGGTATAGGTCAGAGGTGAGGGGGGTGAAAGGGCTCATCAGAGACAGAGTGGGGAGCAGGACAGGTGGGTTTACTGCAATGCACTATTGAGGGGAGCAGTGGGCGAGACAGGAGAGGTCTGCTACACCATATATGGGTAAGCTCCCTGGCTGGGGATCAAACTCAGGCCATAGTGGTGCTAGCACTGAGACTTAACCCCTAGGCCAGCAGGAGGCCCCTATATTAGCCACATTTTAAAGAAAGGGGACAATCAGATGTCAAATACGAAATTACTGAGAAGTTATAATTATCAGTCAAACTTTAGCACATTTATTATAACCACACTCAGTGAGGTCAAGATGAAGACTTTTGAAATGGATGATAAGAAAAAAAGATCTCAGCACAAATGCAGAAACTTAAAAAAAAAAAGAACCAAATATAAAATTGAGAAATGAAAAATCTCATATTTGAAATACAGAATTCACTGGATGAAATTAATAGCAGAGTAGAGATGAAAATGAGTCCGTGTACTTAAAGATATTTCACCTAAAATGATCAAATTTGCACAGCAGAGAGATAAAAGTTTCTTAAGCATGAACGGAGCCTCTGGTTCCTGTGGGGCAACATCAAATTATCTACCATTCCTGTTACCTATGTAGCAGAAAAAGAAGAGAATTAACCACGTAGAAAAAAATATTTCAATGTCCTGTTTGATAACTTCCTGAATTTGATGAAAGATACATATTTACAGTATTAAGATTAGTGTCAAATTGGAAAAAAATCTCAACCAAAACTACCTGCACTATCTGACTATCTGAATGATGGTGGAACCATGAAAGACAGAAGATGACAGATCAGCATCTTTAAAGTGATTGATAAAAAGAACTGTCAGCTCATAAACATGTATTTCTAGTGAAATATTTGGTCCTCTAAAAATGGAAGCAAAATGAAGACATTTTCAGGTGAAGAAAAAGTAAGGGAATTCATTGTTAGTAGATGTTGCTCTAATAGACATGCTGAAGGAAGTTCTTTAGACTTCAATGAATACAAAGGCCAACTTGCAATTTTAAGGGTAAAAGAAAAGCACCAAAAACATAAATATCTAAGGAAGTATAATAGACTAATTTTTTTTCTCTCATTAAGTTACTATTGAAAGCAAATTGGGGTTGACCATATTGGGGTTGAACATATTCAGTTCTGCTCTGGTTTGAGACACATTCTCTTAGATCCTATTAGTATGAGACTATCCATCTTTTTATTATACAGCAAAAGCGGACTATCACTGGAAAAAATATGTAACGTAATTTTGCCTATAGTTTTTCTAAATCAAGGAACTGTCACTAACAATACTGTATTTAAGAAAAATTATATTAAATCCTTATTTTATTTTCCCCCAAAAAATTAGTAAAGAAAATCCAGCATTATATAAAAAGAATACGAAGTGATAACCAAGGAGGATTTAATCCCAAGAGTTCAGGACTGGTTCAACATTAGAAAATCAATCTATGTAATTTACTATTTTAACAAACTATTGAAGAAAAGCCATATGATCCATTTCAAAACATTTAGAAAAAGCACTTGTAAAAATTCAACAATCATTCATGTTAAAATGACAGGTCTTAAATATACCACCAAAGCACAATCCATACCTATATCTATATAGAGATATAAAGCAAAAATAAAAAGTTGGACTTCTTAAAAATTAAAATGTTTATGAAAAGCACTGGTAAGAATATAAAGACAAGAGAATGGGACTCGTATTCAGATTATATAAAAAACTCTCAAAACTCACCAACAAGAAAGATCAACCCAGTTTTAAAATGGGCCTGCAATGTCATCAGATATTCAACCAAGAAGCACATTGTCTTAGTCCATTTGATCTGTTATATCTGCTGTCTTATAAACAGCAGAACTTTATTTCTCGGTCCTGGAGGCTGGGAAAGTCCAGGACCAGACACCTGCACCGTCACATCCTGTGGAAAGCCTCTCCCTTGTTCATGGCATGCACCTTTGCACGGTGTCCTTACATAGACACGGTGTGCCCGTAGGAAGGGATCTCTGACCATCTTTGTATAAAAACACTAAACCCATGAGGCTGTTTCCAAAGCCTCCACCTCCTACCACCAACATCATTTTGGGTTAGGGTTTCAACATAAGAATTTTGGAGGGACACATGTCAGATTATGGCACAAACAAAAAGATCTTTAACATCATTAGTCATTATATGAAGATGAAAATCACAAGGAGATACCACTATGCATTTACCCAAATTTCTAAAATTAAAAAAGAAATGAAAGGACTGACAGTATTGGGTATTAAGTATGGACAAGGATGCAGAACCGCTAGAATTTGTTTCCATTACAGGAATGAGAAAAGGTCAAATAACTTTAGAAAGCAGTTTGATTTTCCTGTCAAATCAAACTCATCCATGCCAAATAACCTAGCTAGCCCAAAGCAACCTATATGTGAATGATTATAGTAGTTGTATTTATATGTCATTGCCAAAAATTAGAAACAACTCAAATGTCCTTTAGCTGGTGAGTGGAGAAGCAAATTATGGTGTAGTCCTACAATGAAGTACTACTCAACAGTAGAAGGGAGTGATCTATTCATGGATCCATGCAGCCACATGACTGAGTCTTACATGTATTGTGATAGGTATAAGAAGCCTGACAAAAGGTCACATGCAATTTCATTTACATGACAGTCTTGAATCTACAAAACTACAGTATCAAAGAGCAAATTGCCAGTTTCAGAGAGGGGAGTGAGTGTGTAGAGAGGGGAAGTGTGCAGGAATGCATGCAGGTGGTGAGGCTGTTTGGTACCTCCATTATGGTGACGGTTGTATAACTACAGGTATTTGTGAATACCCATAGACCTGTACTCCCCAGAAGTGGGTTTTACTATATATACATTTTAAAAGTAAATTTAATATGTCAACCTAAATTGTTCTGCTGCCCTCGACCACTTTCTCAGACATCCTTTCCATAGATGTTTCTCTCATTAATTCTGTATAAGCAGGAAACTGGGGCAGGCTTAGGGGGAGAGAACTGCCGAAGTCATTAGTCACAGCCTGGAGGGAGTGCGGCTCTGTGGTCTCTCATCCACAGGGTACTCTATTAGGGGGATGTGCCATTGGGTATCTGCCAAGTGCACACTTGATCATTTTGCTGCCGTGTGTCTTTTGAGAAGGTGGAAAAAACAATTCGTGATTGCAGTGTGAAGAGAGAAGGTAGCCAGAGAATGTTCTGCACCTCCACTTTTGATGTGACAAGGTGTGAGTTTACCCTCCCGTGCTTGTGGCTGAATTGTTTCTGTGCTGCATATCCACAAGGAAAGTGAGAGAAGTAAGAGCCTCGTAACAGGAGGCTCTGGGTACTGGCAGTGTGGGGGCTTTGAACAGCTACGAAAAGGAAAATAATAATCAAATGGTTTCTAGTCTGTGACTGGCATATATGGCAGGCTGTCAAAACGGATTAATCTGAGCGAAGGGCACAGATAAAGGAAAGTCAAAGGCTTAGTTTTCTATGCTTCTATAAAACACCCAAGTGTTACCAAATAGTGGGCGCCTCTATCCCACGTGCATAGATCTGATGATGATGTTGGGTATTTTAGAAATCAGCTTTATTTGAAAATAGATCAGTAAGGAGACACACTGAAATATACCTTTCCTTAAGAAAGGAAAGGAGGTTATAGAAGTTTGGGGGACCAGGTTTGAGAACAAAGGAGTTAAATTTTCTTCACTGAAGAGTGGATTGGAGTTAAGAACTGTGGACTTGGCCGAAGTTCATTGGAGAGTCACAGGGCACTTATACATGAAGTATGAAGAGGCTTTTCTTCAACTAGAGTTTTTAATTCTTGCTGGTGTACCCCACCTCTGGGTAGCCCTCTCCTCCTTGGTGATCTCATTTGTTCACAGAAGTATACTGCTCACTAACGCACCCCACTTTGGTTTCGTCTTCTTCTCTTTCTTGCGTCCCTATTCCCCTACCAATGCTTCCTGGAATCATCTCCAAATAAACTACATGTATCTAATCTTTGTCTCAGGCTCTGCTTAGTGTCTGAGGCACAGTCATTTAAAAAAAAAATGGTGAGATATACCATACTATGAATATCATTTTTTGTCTTTTATGTGCTCTCTATTTACATTTGTTATCACATATGTTAAACACACATAGGAAACTCTACTGTCTAAACAAAATCTTGTTTTAATTGTTGCAAGTTATGTTTCTCTTTTGAATATATCATCTCTGTTACTTTATAGACACAGGAAATCATCTCCATGGCCCTATAAACACTGCACAATTTTTCCTCTTCATTTGTTCACGTCTCTTTGTGCTAATAATCTCTTCTGGTTCACACGGTCCCAAGGAGCAATTTCGAATAGTTTGAAAAGTTCCAAACGGGAAATCGTGTGTTCCCTCCTTCCTCCTATTATGCTATTTCTAAATGGAGATAAGAGTGTGACAGACTTGCGCTGATTGTCCCTGAACATTTGTAATTGAAGCAGATGGGCAGTGGTGGGTAGCAGTGAGAAATGATGTGGCATTTCTCTGCAGAGAGAAATGAGTTGACATGGTTGAGTTCTGCCTTTTTATGGGACTGGCAGGGGAAAACTGTGACTCCTAGAATGAAATGAGTACAGAATATCTCTTAGAAGTCACGTGTGTGTTTTATCCTGGCGTGTGATCGTGGGCACACTTACACTCTTGACAGTGACATTAGAGGGAGAAATAAACTTTTGAGCAAAGTATCTAAACATATGTCATCATGATTATGAGTAGTTCAGTGTGTATTTGTTGAGAGTTCTGTGGTTTGTTCTTTAATCTTTATAAAGTATCTAAATTAATTCCTATAGCAAATCAAGAGGGGGATATTACTGAGCCCCATTTTAGAGATGAATGCAGCTCAAACAGGTTCAGCACAATGTCTATGTCAGACATAGAAAGGGCTGTTCAAAACCAGTGTAGGAAACACAGTTTGACCCTAACTGATATAACACACTGCCTCTCCCAGACTCATCTGGAAATGGCAGATCTATTCTTCTTCCTTAGTTCTCTTCTTTCTTCCCTAGACCCCGTGTGGCACTGGAGGTCATCTAAGGTGGAAGGAGAAGAGGGCACAGTCTGTGCTGACCCAGATCATCTCATGGTTACCTCCTACTTCATGTACAAATTCTGTGTTATCAAAAGAGCCCCATACAAGTAAACAATGAGATGTTTTATTTCAATCTGTCCTCTGTCATAGCTGTGAATAACAACAGCTAACACTGTTACATGTAACATAAAAATAATAGTTAATAGTACTACTACTACCAAAACAACTAAAATATTCATACCATAAAATTATTTCAAAACTCATTCATAAATTGTCTTTTTTCATTTTCATAGCAATACGCAGGCACGCAATGCTCTCCTATTTTATAGAGATGAACACCAAGACTCAAAGAGATCAAGTAGAGGAAGTCTGCTGTTCATTTCATTCCAAATTCTGCTTCCCATTTAATCAGTGAGAATATGTTGACTGTCTCAAGGCATCCTAGGTGTTTTTGAAGACTTGGTCACTGCTCCCTGTGTCAGACTATGGTGGTGTTAGGGCTGTTCTGTGTACATTCAGCTGCCTACTTTTAGTAAGAAGCTGTCACTTCTGTATCATGACAGTTCCCAATCACCTCTGCCTTCAGAGGAAATCAACGTCCTTTCAAAGTTGTTCTTAAAGACTAGAACAGCCCTTCTGTTCTTCACTGCTCCTGTTTTCATTAGGGCTCTAGGTTACCTGCTTTATCCATTCATTCAATAAACATTTAGCAACAATTTATAACACACCAATTACATTATTAGGTAATTAGAATGCAAAGATGAGTGAAACAAACATGGAATTAATAGTTTAGTAGGGGAGACGCAAAATTAAACCGTCAAAAGCACTTGTACGATTGGTCTAGCTCTGCTGCTGCACAGCTAAGCACAACTTTTTAAAATTGTGCCTGGGATTTAGTTTATAGATATGACTGAGTGACAGCATGAAGAGGTCAGTGCCATTGAAGGAAGAGTTTACTACTTGCGGTTCCCAAGAGGAAGGGGTATGTCATGCCAGAGAGGACCATGTGGGGAGCATCAGGGTCAGTCAGGAGGCTGAGGGAATACAGAGCTAAGAAAATTAATTACTCTTGAGGTGGGAAGTTATGGGGATGTCCCCTGTTGCACAAGAAGCAAGGTAGAGATGTTGGGGTTTGTGGTAACAGGGTTTGTAATATGATGTCTGTGCAACTTGAAACACACAGGATTGGCCCAGCCTTTCAAGATGCCAAGTCATTCATTACAGGATATCAATAACCATTATAATAGCAGCCTAGATCAACAGCTTCCATCCACCCCAAATTACTTGAAGCTACTTCAGAAGTGGATGTTTGTTGTTGTATGCCACTGAGAGTTTTTGGCTCTTACACAGCAATAGTTGACTATTGCAGCATCCTTGAGAGTTGCAAAGAGTTGACCTTCACAAGAGTTTAGTTTTGCAAAGAATGGTCAAGGAAAATAAAGATCCTGAGTTGGTTCTCTTCTCTCCTTTCAATATCTTTCCAGAAGTCTTAAAGCAAAGGAGATCATTAATGAAGTCCATTTAATTGAATACCTGGGACTGAGAATGGAGAGATGAAAGTGGAGAGTGGATTTGGAGGGGGAAAGGAGACCTAAAATATAAACAAGAGTTATCCTGTGAAGGAAACAAGCCCTAAGCTGGCAATATAGCATGTGCAAAGGTCTGTGGGTGGGAGGCAGCCTGGTGCCTTGGGGAAACAGAGGCTGATGTGGCAGGAAAATAGCGAATAAGAGGAAGACCCAGTAATAATGAGGTAGACAAAGGCCTTTTCTTACTCCTCCTTATAAGCCATGGAAATTATTTTGCCCTGTATATGCAAAGGGTCTTCAGCAAGGAAACTTTGCTGGATAATGGGTGGCATAATTTTATTTATGTTTTTTTTTTAAGACATTCTGGTTACATCCAGTACTGCTCAACCAGTACTGGATGGCGGGGCCGGGGTTGGCGGGGGGAGCGGTAATATGAGCGGGCCATTAAAGATTATGTGTTTAAATACTGAGTTGTAACTGCTGAACTAAGTGTGTGCAACTACTTGTAGCATTGAGGTATTGCAAGCCCCAGGGAAGAGCAGTTCAGCAAAAGCCAGGACAGAACTAATAATTGTTTCAAATGACAGGGCAGAAATTAGGCTGACCCCTGTGGTCTGCATGAGGGGAACAGTCTTCTCCTGCTGACACAGCTGTGTCAGCAAATAGTTTCACAGAATTTCACCAAGTGATTGAGGAGAAACACTCTGCTCCACAGCCACGCGCCTGTCCACAATGGCCTGAAAATGATGACTTGGGGTCTTTGAACTGCCATCCGGTTTCCTTCCTGGGCTTGTTTGAAGGATGCTTTTCATTTGCTCTTTCTATCTGGCTCTCCTGGAATCCCCAGAGCAGAGGGAAGTTTAAGGGAGCCTCAAGTTAAAAAATTCAGGACACGTTCCTTCAGTTTGCCTCTATCCATAGATACGTAGACGTTGCCCTCCCTGCTCCCCTTCTCCCCTCCTTGCTCCCCTTCTCCCCTCCCCCCATTGCTCCTTTATGGGTTTGCCATGGGGAAAATCTGAAGTTCCCTGTGGGACCTTCATATTTTCAGCTTAGCAACCACCCCAGATACTTCTGGTAATTCTCTAACAATGGGGAAGAAAGCAGAAACCAGGAAATCTGCCTGGAGAATGACTCTTCAGTTCCTCCTTTCCCTCCCCTGCCTCTCTTTACACTAATCTCTGTCTTCCTTGTTTTCGTCCTCCCCTGCTCTATTGCCTCCAAAGTAATAACCCATTTCTCTCCAATTTCCTGAATGTGATTATCATTTCTGTCAGGCTCAGGAGATGATCAAATTAATGAAATTCCTGTCAATAAAAAGAGGACATTTATTAAATAGAAACTATACTCAAAGATGACAGAGAACATCACTCCAGGCTATAGGTTTAGAAGAATAAAGAAATGGTTTTGAGGAATGTTTAGTTTGGGGGAATTTGTATTAATATATTCAATATGTGGAGACTCCCTGCTTCGTGAAGCAGATGGAATAGGTGGTAGAATTTGGGGTGAAGAGCCTGGAATCTGGAGTCAGAATGGATTCTGCTTGTGCTTTGGACTGACTGTGTGACCTTGGGAAGGTTACTTAATCTCTCTGTTTCCATTTCCTCTCCCCCCCCACCCCTGCCTACAGGGATATTTATAAAAATCCTGCTCATGAAGTTGTTATAATAAGTGAATGTATTTATATCTTATACTCAAAATAATGCTTGACATTTAATAAGAATGTTATAAATATTTTCTTTTTGCTATTATTGCCCTAAAATGAGGTCAGTAAAATAAACTTAAGCATGGTAGAGTTAATATTATTTTTTAAATTATAAGATTAATGAGGTTCCTTTCAGAAAAATATTTTAATCTATGGGAAATAAATCAGAATTCAATTGTGGTTTAGATCATATGTTCAAAAGAAAAACTTATAGTTGGGGTAAAAAAGAAGTCACAAATGAGAATGAAATATAATTATTCTACATAATTGTTGAAAGGCTTTAAATGAAATATAGAGGAGGAGGAAGAGGATGGTGTTGATTTTACTGAACAGAACATATAGCTCTCCCAAATCACTGAACATTTTATCATTCTGATCACATCCTGAAATGGTCAATAACATCATAAAATGGGTCTCTTATTGGCTACAGTAGCTTTGGTTGCCATCCCTGGATAGAAATATTCCCTTTCAAAAGTGATTCAGTTATTTGGAGACTATTTGAAATACAGCAAAGGTGATAGGAATCTTTAGTGGCACAGTCTGGGTCTTGTTTATCTATGAATTTCCTGAGCATAATTGGTGCTTGTTTTAAAATCTTTTTATATGGATATTCAATACCCAATATTTTGATAACCAAAATATTAAGTAAACATAAATACCTGGGGGAAGAACACACGCACACACACATACACACACACATTGATAGGTTGTGATTATTGAGTACATGTTATTTATGTGCAGTTGCTCTGTTAAGAACTTTACTTCACTGTATCCTTACTACAACCAATTAGCTAATATCTCTGTATAATTTCCTTACATAGATAAGGAAATTGAAGTTTATAGAAATTAAATTTTCATGTATCATAAGTATTTGAAACAAAATTCAAAACCAAACCATCTCCAGTGTTTGTATGCTTTACAACTACATTATAAAATGAGCTGGAAGAAGGATGATTTTTTTTAAATGAAGTATTGTTAAAGTTAACTGAAAACACATAAAAGTATTATCTTTGGCAAAAATCAGAAAAAATATAGAACCCATTTTCTGAAGTGAAAGTTTTATAAAAGTGTAACAGTTAGTTATTGCTGCATAACAAAGCACCTCAAAAAACTCGGTGATTTTAATAAAACAAGTATTTACTATTATTTATGCATTTGGGTGTCAGTTTGGTTGCTCCAGACTGAATTGGGATTTGCAAAGTTCTGCTTTGGGCCTGGAGTTGTCTGGAGAGCATTGTTTCAGAACACAGGGGCAGGTGGGTGGCTACTCTCCGGATGAATCTCACCTTGCTCCTGGGACCAGAAGCCAGTCAGAGCATGCTCATCCTACAGTGACAGCAGAGCTGCAGGAGGGGAAGGCCCTTGGGTAAGTCTTTGCCTGTGTCACATTAAGGCAAATTAACTGGCCAAACACAGAGTCAAGAGGTAGGAAAATTTACTCTATTAGTGGAGGCAGGGGTTACTGTAGAACGACTGTGATTGATATAGAATAAGGGATATCACAGAGATAATATGATGGTGGGAGCTGGTTAAGAAGTCAACAATGGCTGTTGTTTCCTATCTGTGTTGGGCCTCAGGGAATCAGGGCCAATAGTTGGAGAGTGTTGTGCAACCACCCTAAACCTAGCAGGTTCAGCATCAGTCCAAGCAGACTTGCTGTTAGTTGTCATATCTGCTGAAATCTATCACACTCCTCGGCACTCCGCCGCACTCCGCCGCGCTCCACCACGCCTATCACGCCACACCACCACTGCTACTGCTTCTGCTTATAAGCCCAGTATCTGGCCCAGGTGTGCCCACTCACACAGGCCCACACCCTACTCCAGGTGCCCACCATCAGGCATGCGCATAGGCCTGCAGTGGTCCATCATTGAGGAGAGGGTGGAAAAAACCTGACAATTCTCTCATTACCCTACAGGAAGGAAAGGTTGACATAATGTGAGAGCAAGGGCCAACTGGAACCCATGTCAGACTGTCTTCAAGTTCAAAGACATGTGGCTTGCAGGAGAAGCTGCTGCCCTTGCTGGTGTGTGGATTGCTGCAAACACATCTGCCGCACGTATTGCAGAAGGTGAGGGAGCTGGAGAAGCTATGGGCTGATAGAGGCTCCACGCCCACCAGGGAAACCAACATATCAGTGAGACTATCCTGGAGCTGTAGGTATGGCAGACGCTTCACAAACCTCGAGAACATAAGAAATGACTACTGTCTCCACGTTTCCAAAACTCATGTATATTTTTTCTTGGAGCAGACTTAATCTGGGACCATACAGCACATTTTGGGAAATGTAGCTCCAGTTTAGCTAAACTGACAAAACAAAACTGTCACACATGCGAAAGGGTGTGGGTTCAGAAGAGATATAATATTGGGGCCAGTAATGTGAATTGCCACGCATAATAACTGTAGAGGGACTGATTCAATGCATAGAAGTCATTGTAAGCTGCTACCAATTCTTGCTTATTGAAACTGATGATTTCAATATCCCTCGTCAACTTTATAAATCATGCTGCTCCCTTCTCTGGAGAAAGCGATAACTGGATTATAGTGGGGCTGGTCGAAGAGGACAAGTTAGATGGTGAAAAACATAAGGAATACGTCCATAGGTAGAAGATTTTAATGCTGTTGACAATTTGTATGATGCTGCTGAGGAGATAAGAGGAAATAAGCGCCACCTTGTTTCATTTTGTCCTTGGTGAGAGTTAAACTGAAGCACCTGGAGAAAGGGAGGAAGAAAAATGTTGAATAGCCAAAGAGCAGTAAGAGATTGAGGAAAGAACACTGGATTTGATGTGTGAAGATTTGTGTCCTATTTCCGAAAGACTCCATTTTTGAATAAGTTATTACACCTCATTTTCTCATCTGTATGTGGAACTCTTGAATCAAGTAATTTTCTGGCTGCCTTCTGTGTATTATGAGCCAAATAAGACCTTAGGCACCATCCTTGTGATTTCCATGATTTTGCATGCTCCCATGCTTTTCTGTTTGTCTCCTGTTTGCAGAGCTGTGCTTAGATTTTGAGGGGAAGGCAGAGGCACCCACATTGTATACTCAAGTCCAGTGTTCCCTTGCTAGAAAAGCTGCATTAACTTTACTTAGTACAGTTTAACTTGTTTTTGTCTCAATACTCTATCCTCTTCTTCCTAATGCAAACAGGCAGTATGACCTAGGGATTTGTAAACTCCCTCTGCTCTTTAGAATAAATCAACATTTCAAAACAAGGAATTTTGTTAATTCTTCCTATCATCAGGAGTTGCAAACAGAGTGAAGGGGAGGTAATTACGAAGGTCATATGATTTAGGGGTGGGAAGGGATTGAAGTGGCATTTGGAAAGGGAATGGAAGAAAAATTATTTGCAGAACTTAACAGTTCTGTGATTTGCAAGCACAACTTGTTTTCTGAATTGGAGCACAGAGAATGGTGTACATGTGACAGCATGTATCTCTCCAGCTGGGACTATTTTTTTTTAATTGAAAGATTGTAAGAGCAGGGAATGCATATATAGCCCTTCTCTAAATTAGGAATTGAGAGCTATAGAATATAGGATTGCCTAATTAACTCCTGTTCTAAGAGACCACTGTGGTGTATGAACAAAATGAGCAATGGCATTGGTGCATGGTACAATGAACAGAACTATCTCCAGACAACCCTGGGAGTTATCCTGGGTTACCTGGGCAACGAGTCACTGGGATCAGGACTTCCTTTCTCCTACAGAAAGGGGCTGCAATCTAAGATCAATTTCCTATAGGACAGAACCTTCCATCATCTCAAGAGCCAAATTTTCAACAAAATTAAAGCAGCCTGCTCTCAGACAACTCCTATAAACAACTGGTATCTTAAACCCAGACTGCTTGACAATAAACATCCTTTGTCACGCCCCCACCCCACACTCTAGCAAAGTGAAAATGGAGAGTTAAAAAGAGAGGACAGTTTCCCCTGGATCAAAGCCCACATCCTGTCTAGCAGATGTCACAGCCATATCCATTTAGATCATCTAGAAAATATACCCCAAACCAGTTATAAGTGCAAGAAAGTTAGTGGGGATAATATCTGTGAAATATGAATGGAATCAGCAGGGAAAGTCCTCAGACCACACTGTGATCTTGACACCTGTGTCAAGATAGAAGGAAGAACCTTAGACCCTGGCACAGCTCTGAATCCATCTTGGTCTGCCCAATAGGGAAATCCACAGAAGAGCCCCACATTAGGTAAAAACAGCCAGGCCCTAGAGCCTGTGTGGTGCTCAGACATTGTCTGGGAGCATCTCTGAAAGGTAGGTGCAGGTAGTAGACACAGGTAGAAAAGAGAGGAGAGGCAGGCCAAATGACTCAAAGCGAGTCTTTATTACTGTGCTCCCGGGCAAAGTTTATGGACCTCTAGAGTGAGGTCAGCAAAGTCGCGCCCAGGGTCAAGTGGGCAGAACTTATATAGGGTGGTGCTCAGCCAAGGTGGTCTGTGAGGAAGCTTCAGTTATGCAAAAGAAGTTATTTGTTTTCTCTCAGTCCCTCTTATCAGGATGGTACATCTGATGTTCAGGGGAGGGCGAAGAGGGTGCGGGCGCCAGGGTGTTGAGGAATTGTTTTTCTGTCTGTTACTTCCTGTTTAGGTGCCTGAGAGGCTATCATGGCTTCCCTGCTGTCAACCCAGGCCCTGGCCTAACAGTCTTGAGGAGAGCACGGCCTTTCTGAAGGACCAAGAGGCCCTCCAAGAGGAGGCTGTCAGGTAGGCACACTCCTCATGGCAGATCTCTCTTGGATGAGGTCTGACAGGCGCCCTGTCCTGGCTTCCTAGCCGGCCCTGGCATGCCTTTGAAGGGGTTCCTGTATTGCCGATCCCGTCCTTGTGAGTTTTCCCTTTCGTCACTCAAATCTACTCTTCAATCTTCATTATGTGACCTTGTAGAATTAATTTGTCCTGAAATTTGGAGCCTCAATAGGTTGGAGGTGGAGAGCCACTCACCTGCCATGATGTAATTAACCCAAGCAGAAGGCCACCGTTCATCCTTTCCTTGCTGTCTAGAGGCCACCGCAGGAACTCTGTGACTGGGCAGGACTGCAGTGCTTGGTTGTCTCACAAGAGCAGTGTCAGCTGGGCCTCCTGGGCTTTAAAAATACTCTGACGGTCATACAAGGTGATCCTTTATGTAGGTCGAACTGAATTAAAAATAGATATATGCTTTATAGCCATCAAGAGATAGTCATCTTCTTTGGTCACCTAAATGGCATATATTTAAGTGCAATTTGTGTGGCATTTATAAGACCAATAGTTTCTTTCGTATTTAGAAAGGCAATGTTGCTCCTGCTTTCCAGAGTGGAGAAGACTCAGGAGTGGTTGTGATGACAAAAGCAGTCTTTTAAAAGCAATTTCAGAAGAAAGGGGCGTAGAAAGTGTTATGGAGTGCCACTTCCACCAATTTTAATCAGGTCATGTGGCATCAAATATAACCCTCCATCTGCCCTCAACCTGATGCTTGAACCTTGCTTTAGATGTTGTCTGACACACAATATTCTCTGTCCTGTCCTCTCCTGTGCTGGGGGCTAGAAGTCTGAACTATAAATCCCAGAATCTCTATTTCATTTCTGTCCATCAATGAGAGGCACTTACACAGAGTTGGAGTAGAGGCAGAAGCCATATCCTTCCAGTAGGGTTAGCAGATGGTTCTGTGGTTTTTGCCTCTGTGCATTATTTTTGCAGTGATTTTGAGCTTTCCTGAGATTATCTGATTTGGGGCTACAGAGGAGCTAACAAGTTAGCAGTGGGGTTAACATATTACTGACCCCTGGGTGACAGCAGCATATCTCTCTTGTGAGAGCATGATCATTGTGGTGAAGCTAAAAGCTAATGTTTGCTTCCCACCTTGAACTTTTCCAGCCTTTCCAAAAGTTATGTGATCACCAAATTATCTGTTTTAAACTCCATTTTGTAAAATTACATGAGCTAGTTTCAATTTTCCTGAATGATAGAAACTCGTCCATGATATCACCTCCTATAAATTCTCGATCTTTGTGTTGACGATCTTCAGAAATCTCACAGGATGCTATAAATCATAAGCAACCATTTAATTCTGGGACAGCCGTGACTGTTAGGACATTTCTTCCTTGTATCAAGCCCAATTCTGCCTACTTGTAATTCTCCTTTGATGTAGTTCTATCATTTGTGACCATTTAGAATTAATGTGATCCTTCTTTTACATGACAGTTATTAGACTTTTAAAATAGCATTTTATTTCCCTCTGCCTGCTAACTACCTGCCCCAAATTTTCTTCTCTGGACATGAGTTTAGTTTCTCTGTGATTTACTTTTATATACAGCTTTCTAAGAGTGAACTGTCCAGTCATTCATTTGTCTCCAGTTTTTTTGGTTAAAATGTTCCTTATATATTTTAGCCAATGCTTGATGCTTTTGAGTAGAATCTAAGTCAAGAATGAAGTGGTCCATAATCAAATTGAATTAAAAAGATAGACTTGTGAAAAAAACAACTGTGTTGTAGATGGTAGTCAGAGAGTAATATCTGTGATATACCAAGAGTTCTTACAAATTGACCATATAGAAATGCCAGAAACCCCAAATATATGTGTAAGTAATTAATAAAAGATATTACTGAAGTGACTGACAAACATAAAATAAATATTCTCAAATTCAAATAGAAGTAACAGATATTCTTTAGCATCCATCAGACTGAGAAAATAACTAAAAGTAATAACAGTAGCTTATAGTAGGAATATGGATACATTTTTCCACCCCTGTTTTAGGATACGAAATTGGAGCATTAACACATTTTCAGAATATCCATTCTGACAATACTGATTAAAGTTAAAAGTACATAACTCTTTAAGCCAAAACTTTATTTTTTGAAATCTACCCCTAGAAATAAAACATATATTGGCATTGCAGACCTTACACCTTTCACAAAAATGAACTCAACATGTATCATTAGCCTAAATGTAAAACTGTATCGCTTTTGGAAGATAACATAGGAGGAAATCTAGGTGATCTTGGGTTTGTTGGTGAATTCTTAGATACAACACCAAAAACATGACCCATGAAAGAAAAAATTGATAAATTAGAGTCTACTGAATAAAAAAAAAAATATGTGATCTGAAAGACACTATTAAGGGAACAGAAAGGCAGGCTACAGACTGGGAGAAAATATTTGCAAAATAGCCAGTAGAGGACTTGTGTCCAAGTATATATACCTGATAAAAGATACACAAAAGACTCTTAGAACAATAAGAAACAAACTAGCCAATTAGGAAATAGAAAAAAAATCTGAACAGACATCTCACCAAAGACTTACAGATGGCAGATAAGCATACGTAAAGATGTTCAACATCTTAAATCACTAGGAATTTGCAAATTAAAGCAACCATGAGCTACTACTACCTATGTTTTAGAACAGGGGAAATCTGCAGCTCTGAGCACCAAATGCTGGTGAGGATGTGAAGGAATAAGAATCCTCATTCAGTGCTAGTGAGAATGTTCTAATTTCTTTGGAAGACAGTTTGGCAATTTCTCATAATGTTAAACATAGTTTTATCATACAATTCAGCAATTGCACTCCTTGGTATTCAGCCAATGAACTGAAAATATGTCCGCACAGAAACCTGCACACCAATGTTTATAGCAACTTAACTAATAATTGCCAAAAAGGGTTTGAGGGGATGGAGCAGAATGAAGCACAGGGCGGAAATATTCTATATGATGCTGTAATGAGGAATCCGGGACATTCTATATTTGTCGGAATCCCTAGGACTGGCAACACGAAGGGTGAATCCTGTGGCCAAATTCGATATCAAAATCGGTTCATAAGCCCTAATGTAAACTAGGATTTACATATATATCAAAATTGGCTAATGAATTCTAACAAATGTACTACACTAATGCAAGATGCTAATAATTAGAGAAACTGTGTGTAGGGGAGAAGTTATCTCTAACGACATACTCACTTTTTCTGTAAACCTCTTTTTTTTTTAAGAAGAAAAGAGCCTATGTACAATTTCATTCGGTTTTTTTCCCATGCAAATGAAATAATATACATATGTGGGGTTATGTGCTATATAGGACATCATATATTGCATAAGGAAGTTAATGGGTCAATCGAATTTTTCTCTGCTGAAGAACGATGAAGCCTGTCTCCACTCCGACTGACAGAGGAAGTTTGTCTCTCTGGGGGCACGGAGGAGCTTCTGCAGCACACTGATGCTCCTGTGCCTGTGTTACAGCGCTTTAAAAAATTCTTCTGCCTTACTTTTTTCTTTGATGCTTTGTGAGGTTAATCTTCTTTCTGCATGGAGAGGTAATGATGACCTCCTACTGTGTGCCCGGCACTCCTCTAAGCAGGCTGCCTGTGTCAGCTCATTTCATCCTCACAGCGGTCCTGAAGGCGGATAATACTTCAGCTCTGTTTTCCAGAGGAAGCACTGAAAGCCAGAGAGCTTGCTTGAGGTTCCTCCATCAGTCATCCGCCACGCGGGAACCCGCACCCGGGAACTGGGTTTCCCGGACCACCCAGCACTGCCTCGGAGCAGCGTCTCTTGGTCTGTGCAGTGACCCGGGCTACTGCTCCCTCCTTGCGCGCGGTTCAGGGAGGCGGTGGTAGGCCTGCAGGCTTAGATTTCGACAGATATCACAGCACATACAAACATATGAATTGGGGAACATTTTTTGAGAAACTCTGACTCTTTAAGGGAGGAGAAAAGGGAACTATGGGAAAAATCAAAGGTGAAGAGAGTTGTGTCTGTCCCATCAGCCCCGGAAACAATAATATGAAAGAAGAGAAATTGGAATTACAGAATCCAGGGGAACGTGGCATTTGACTTGTGCAGGAATTACATCCTCCGTGGCTGAGTGGTGCTGTCCTGGTAATGACACTCCTTAAACAAAGGAGGCTGCCTTAACGCTGAAGAATGGCCTGGAGACCCACCCTCCGCCCCACGGAGAGAACACAGGGAAACATCAAGCAGCGCTGCTCAGCCATCAGGTGGCAGTTTTATCTTCCTCCCTGACAGTTGCTCTGAGTTCTGACAGCCCAGTGGCAGCTCTCAGGATTCCACACTCCCCACGGGCCTGTGCCGGCTGCCTCCAAAATACCCAGACAGCGCCAGCCATTTGTTTTCTGACAACCCCTTCAACTTTGATGCGCTGAGGTTTCCATTTTGCGGCTGGTCATTAAAAAGCCTGGGAAGGCAGGTGTCTGCGAGGAGGAGCGGCTCCTGGCTTTAGCAGGCTGCCAGCTGGACTTGGCATGCGGTGGGCCAGAGGGTGCCTGAGGATGCCCTTTGGAGGAAAGAAAGTGGTGTGAGCAAATATGAGGGCAGCATCAGGAGGGTGGAGGCCTGGGAGTTCATCTGATGCCATCTGTTCTTGTCTGCTCTTTGTGACAAGTCCTGGTTGAACAGAATTCCTCAACCTCTTACTAAGAACTCAGAGATCTTCTAAAAATCTCAAAAGCAGTGGTGCTTTAAAAAGCACTCCCCTGCCCAGGCTATCACCCATTCAAGCAAATCAGAACCTCGGGGGATCCAGGCATGAGTATATTTTAAAACTTTGCAGGTGATACCAGTGTACATCCAAATCTGAGAGCCAGTCAGCTGCATAACAATCTTGCCAAAGAAGGGTCCAACTACCACATTTTAAAACAATTAGGAGACCATTACATAATGTTTAAGTAAGAAATAATGCTGGTTTCTGAAACCATGTCTGTCTGAAAAGGATAAAGAATCCTATTTAAACAATAGGTTGCAAACCACCTGGCTGTTCACTATAATTATCTTGCTGAATTAAAAAAGAAAATGCTCAGGCTCTACCTCTAGAACAATTAAGTCAGAATCTCAAAGTCTCTAAGTGTACGGTCTGATGTGCTGTAATTTTTAAAACTCCAGGGTGATTGTAATGGGCCCCAAGGCTTAGAAACTCTTTGGGATGGGAAGATGCTCCTCTTGGGAGTTCTGCTGAGCTGAGTGCTGCTGTGGACGGATGAGTCTAAGGTCCAGGTCACCTTCTAGGGACTTTGGATATGTAAAGCAAGAGCTCAGTTAGGACCCTTGGCCTTGAGTATGCAATAAAGGTGTCACCACCTATAGGCAAAGGGTGAGGTCTGGGAGCAAAACTGCATACAAAATTATTATAAGCCTGTTCCTTTTATCTTTTGTCATTTGCAAGTTGCTAACCCATTGTCCCCTTTGCCTATTTTTCTCATGAAAAGTCTATGTCATTTGTCTTTTGTTCCTGACTGCTTACACAATTTTCTCTATTATAATTTCTAGTACAGCATGAAGTGCGTAGGTGAAGTTCCTTTGTCTTTGCCTTCTTAGGGTTCTCTGAGTTTTTTTGGATGTAGTTTGCTGACTTCCGTCAGTTTTGTAAAATTCTCATCCTCTGTAGTTTCAAATATTTCTTTGTCTCCATTCACTCATGTCTTGCCTTCTGAGACTCCAATTACATTATATTGACCATTGATTCTGTTTTATAGATCCTAGAGACACTTCCCACTTCCTAAATTTTTTATTTTTATGCAATTCAGTCTGATAGCTTTAGTTTGATAGAAATAGGACTGTTTATTTATATTAGGAGATCAAGAAAACCTTTCCCTATCAGAATGTTAACAATGGTCCTCTGTGACTTTTCATATTCTAATTTGGGGTAGAAATATTTGATTGATATTACTTTTATAATATTTACAAATATTTGAGTGATATTTCTAGTCCCATTTTGTAAGCAAAGAAACTGAGTCCCCAGAAGGCTGAGTCACATAGCATGTGGCATTCAATGGTTATAGTTTTAAAAACCTATTACAGGTAATAATACAGCCTTAGGAATCTCTCCATCTTGCAGTGATGTTATTTGAAAGGGTTTATGAGTTGCGCTGTTTCCAAACTAGAAGTGCATCTCTTATTCCATCCATGAGCCCAGTACTGACATTCCTGCACTGGAGAAATTTTCCTTTGATTCAAGCATTATGGTGTGTAAAGCATTTATCATAGAGCCAAGGCTGGGACCAAGATCAGTACTCTCAAACTAGACTGTATCCACATCCTTTTTTATTTTTAAAGATGAATTTATGTTAAATTTACATGTGACTTGGTGACAGTGAAAACTCTTAGGAATGGGAGCACCACTGAAACATGTTAATTAGGAACATTAGTGACTATCTCTCACGTGTGAATATAGCTGGGCACTGCTTCTTGTGGCCAAGCTCTGCCCATGTCCAAGTGCACCCGTGTGTTCATTGCTACTGCAGGGAGAGGGAGCCCTGGCCCCAGCAAGGATCAGTGAGCAGCTGTGTAAGGAGCAAATGCTGGTCAAAATTTACGTGAAAACAAAGCCTTTCTATCATCAAATGTTTCTATCATCAAATGTTTTCTCCCCTGATCCCTGAACCCTGAAGCCAAACGCAAATTCTGCAAGCTAAGCAGGACTGGAAATGACTACACTTCTGTCAAATCTATTTTTCATCTGACATGTCCTCTCTCAAGCCTCTTTGTGTCCTTATCAATTTGAGTTTACAGTGATTAGATATTCAGTTATTCATTTACTCATCAAAGCTTTGAGGCCCTCTCCATACTTAGCTCTGCTCCAGGCTGAGACTGTGTCAGTGGCTAGATTGATAAGACTCCTGCCCTCCTGAGGCTTCCTTTCTGATGGGCAAAAAGATAATATGCCAATAAATATAAAAATGAGCAAGATAAATTTCTACAGTGATAAGTGTTTTGAGGAAAGTAAAAGAGACTGATGTATTGGAACAACTTGGGGAGGGCTATTTATTTAGATTAGGAAACCAGGAAAATCTCTATGAGGTGACTCTTAAACTGAAGCTGAGTGAAGCCACCATGTGAGGTCTGGAGATAAGTATCCAGGCAGAAGACTTAACAGGTGTAAAGTCAGGAAATGACTTGATATGTTTAGAGAACAGAGATTGAAGCATTGTGGCTAGAGCACATTACTAATGGGAAGAAGGATGGGAGTGGAATTGGAGGAACTGCCAGGTCATCTAGGTTCTTTGTAATTTTCGGTATACTAGGGAGATATTGGAAAGTTTGTAAAAAGTGGGATACGTGGTAGAATTTATGATATATTGTGAGTCGTTTGCCCTGGCTGTGGACTACATTGGAAGGAGAGTAGAGAGAGGGAGGATTACTAGGGGCTGCTGCAGCTTTAAAGCCAGGAAATCACTGTAGCTGACACTGGAGCGATTGTAGTAGACTGGGAAGCAAGTGAATATTAGAGACATTTGAGGTAAAGCTAAATGGATTTTTTGTTGTTGGTTTTCAAATTTGGAAATGAGGGGATAAAAAGACGAAGGAGCCAAAAAGGATTTCTAGATTTCAAGATGAGGAACTATGGCATTAACTCAGATCTCAGATGGAGAAAACTTGTATTGAAGGGTGTGTGTGTGTGTGTGTGTGTGTGTGTGTGTGTGTGTGTGTGTGAGACAGAGAGAGAGAGAGAGAGACAGAGACAGAGACAGGCAGACAGACACAGAGAGAGAGAGGCAGAGAGAGAACCAAAGTTCTATTTGGCCACCTTGATGCCCTTTAGATATCCATAATATCAAGTAAGTTGTTGTCTACATGAGTTTGGGACTCAAAGGAAAGTGTGAAGTGAAATTAGCAATTTTTGGAAATGTTTGGAATGACTGCACAGAGTCCAAAGAGAGACTTGAATGTAATCTGACACTCAGCGGTGTAGTCCAAACTTTAAAGTCAAGTAAATGGGAGGTATTAGCAAAAAAGATTGAGGAGGGACCAGTAAGACTGGAGAGAAACCAGGAGAACATAAGGTCCTTATAGAAACCAAGAGAAGGAAGGAGTCCAAGGAGAGAGTTGTCAACTCCATTGACCTGAGATGGTGAGTTAAACTAAAATAAAAGAGTGATAATTGCATTTAATAACAAGGAGATTGTGGATAGCCCTGAGAAGATCATTGTCTTTCCTACAATTATAGTGGGTTCAGAGAAAAAAATAGTGTGACAAAATAGATCCACTACAGACATCTCTTTGAATATTGTTGTGATGGGGTAAATGGGGCAGCAGCTGGAGGTATACGTGGGTGAATTGAGCATTCTTCTTGAGGATGGGAGATGCTGGAGCTTGTTGTTTGCTGATGGACAGGTCCACTAGAAGGAGTAAACTGATGATGTAGAAGATGCAATAAAGGAACCTGGGAAAAGACAGTTCATTTTTTGAGGAAGGCTGGAGAGTATGGGATGTGTGGTGAGGTAAAGATGAGAAAAATCATGGCTGAGTGCTTCCATTGTCTTGGTCATCTATAGGTAAGGGCATAAGCTAAGGAGTGTGAGCAGGGGATGATGACTTGTGATTGCCTTATAGGAATAAAGGTAGGAGCTTCCAAGGACATGCCATTTTGCTTTATCTTGAGAATTGACAGAGCCAGTACTTTATTTTGGGGTGTGAATTGGGTAAGAATAGTTTAGTTGTAAGTGGGGGGGGGCATAACTGGCTATAAGCCTGTTAAGGAACCCACCTACTATGGTCTGAATGTGTCCCCCCAAATTCATATGTTGAAATCCTACCCCCCCCAAAAGATAATTATATTAGAAAATGAGCCTTTACGAGATGCTGAAACTGTGAGGCTAAAGCTCTCATGGCAGATCAATGCTTTATCAGTGAGGTTCTAGAGAGATCCCTCACCACGTGAGGGCACAGGGGAAAGGCAATGCCCATGAACCAGGAAAAGGACTCTCACCTAACCAGCTGGTGCCTCCAGAACTGCCAGAAATAATAAATTTCTGTTGTTTTTAAGTCTTCCAATCTGTGGTATTTTGTTATTGCAACCTGAATGGACTAAGACACCACACAATAGCTGATGCATGCAGAGACTCAGCACTGTAATGCACAGTTAAAACCATGCACTTTGGAGTCCAGTTAGATTTCTATTTCTATATTCAAGTATGCTATTCACATTTTAAGTTTTTTAACTTATCTCTGCTTCAGTGTTCACATCTGTAAAGTAGAAATATTAATAGTGTTTCCTTTGTAGGGATATGTGAAGATTATATGAGATAATGCATGAAAAGCAATTAGCCCATTGGATGGATATATAGAGATCAAAATAAATTGTAGTTAATTGTGGCCACTTACTTATTTATATAAATTCCCTATAATGTCAGCCAGTCTCATCAGGCACACTCAAAGAGATGATAGCAGAGAGTTTAGCAACGGGTCTATTTTTGATTATGTGGACTTACTAGTAAGGACACTAGTAAGGAGGGGAAGCTACTACCTGCTATATGACTAAAGATGCAGAGGGAGGAGCAGTGATCAGCGAGGGGATGAGCTGCAGGGAGGACTTCCCACCACGGTTAGACCTTGAGAAATGAAGACAGTTGGTACAGGGGGCCAGGGAGGAGCCTGAGAAGTAAAACTCTAACTTCTCCTTTTCTTCTGCCCTTTGACCATCATTTGACCTTTACCCTTGTGTCCCTGTGGTGCTCCAACCAGAGGCCAGGAAACCCAAGGATGTAGTCCTCCTACGCAGCCAGGAAGGAAAAGGGCTGTGAAGGATGCTGAGCTTTTTCAGACTGCCAGAGCGAGGCAGGCGTCCTGCTCTAGGTGGGATCATGAGGAGAGTGGGTTTTGAGAACAGGAAACAGAGAATGGAGCCAGGACAGCAAATTCAGGTGGAAGAATGAGTTGGAAGGAAATCAGGAAGAGTTGCTGGGCTGTCTTGGGCCAAGATCCCTCCTGAGAACTGAGACGATACTGACCTGACCTGTGATGAAGGGGGCTCACAGGTTTATGGACAGTTAGGCCTCAGGCATTTGGCCTTTCATCCCAGATCCAGTTTAGCTACTTTGGAGCATTTGAACCTGAAGCCTAAGTCCATGAAGAATCAACCAAATTCAAAAATATTCCTCTGCTTGATCATAAATCTTAAATATAGGGGTAGAGCGCAGAGCCCCACTGTGGTACTAAAGCTAAATTATACATTGAGTCCATAGCCTGGATTTCTGTGTTTTTTCTGTCTCAAGGCAGGTGTTTATTAAAGGTCACTTGGCAACCCCTGAAACACAGGCTTTCTCACCTTAATAGCTAAGAGCTTGGGCCCATTTCCTCTGTTATTGCTCCAGATTTTAGCTTCAGGCTCAATGTTGGTGAGGTAGGAAAAAAAAAAAGAACATTTTTTTTCATTATAAAAAAGTGATAGATGGTTATTAAAAATGTGAAGAAAATATAGAAAAAGTGGAAGAATAAAAACAGTCTCAGTCCAGTCCATGTGCTAAATTTAGGTACTGTTTAGTTTTAGTATTTTCCTTGCAATCTTGTTTTTTTTTTCACTATTGCTTTCTATATGGAGAGATTTTTTTTACAAATTAAGATCACACTGCATACACATACATGCTTATGTAGTTTGAGTTTTTTAATTTAACATTATTTCTAAGTATTTCTAGATAAGTACCTTTTTCAACTTCTAATTTGAAAATTTTTAAAACCATAAAAATTACAATAAAACCCCCATTTATCTTTCACTCAGGTTGTTAATATTTTGCCGCATTTTTATTTTTTCTATCTTTATTACATTTACTATGCCATTGATATTGTTATTTTTTCCTGAATCATTTGAGATTGAGTCAAAAACTTTGATTCTTAAATATTTCAGCACGTGTCTCTTAAAAACAAGGTCATTCTTACATAATCACAATACAATAATCAAATTGAGGATACTTAATACTGCTGCAATAGAATTATCCAACAAAAAGTTCTTATTTATTGCTTCAAACTATGTCTTATATAGCAATTTCTTCCCCATACTGGATTCTATTAAGGATAACACATTGACTATAGCAGGTATGTCTTCTGGGTCTCCCTTAAACTTACAGGGTTCCTAAGTTGTCTTCTGATTTGTATAGACTAAAATTTTTGTAAAGTACAGGCCTGTTTGTTAGTAAAATGATACTGGATAGTATTTTGTACATATGCATTAGAGCCTACTAGTATCTATAATATAGTTGAAGTAAACATTTCATCATAAGCTTTCTAGTTACTTCTAGTTGTTTTCCATTATAAATAAGGTCATGGCGAATTTTTACTTAAAGTGTTTTATGCAATGTTTTCTTTAAGAAAGAGTTTCAAGCGCGAAATTATAGGATGAAGAAGTATAGGCCTATGCATAGTCCTTGATACTCTGCCCAAATGTTTTCCAAAATGGTTATGCTGGCCTGCAGTGGTGTTTGGTAATGCCTGCTTAAGATTCTTGTTAGAAACATGCTCTATGTATTTCACAGTATGATTACCCACAGAGCTAGGAAGAACTTAGACTAGCTCTTTTAGACCAGAAGTTGCAAACTCAAAACACCTACTGGTATCGTCAGGTACTATAAGTGAGCAGAGAGCGCTTGATAGGGTTTGCGGTGAAGGAAGAGTATTTATAGGGAGTAGCTTGTCCTCACCTCCAGTTGGTTGTTTCTAGGCTTTGTGGAAAAACTGTTGCTGATTCAGTGATGCCCAATCTCCAATTATCTAACAGGAACAGGAAATCTAGATTTTTATATACAGCTTCTCATTTAAAATGTTGGCAATCAATTAAAAACATCTTTAAAAATGTGTCAGTACAACAAAGCACATCTCAAATTTGGATATATCTTGGAAGATATTCATAGCTGTGCTCTAGATTTTTCTAAAAACTCATACATTGTTTTATATTTCCTTTCTCTTTGGATCCAATTGACTGGTTTTCGAGGCTACACATTTCCAGATTCTGACTTTAATCTCAGCCCATTGCTTTTTATTTTTTTTGTGTCTATTCTTTATAATTAAACATTTCACCTGAACTCAGTCTCATTGTTCAGTTCATAAAATGGTGATCGCATTAGAGAGGTGGGAGGGAACTAGAGTGTCTTGTCTGTTCAACTAACCCAGAGACCTGTCAAAGGCTTAAGTTTGGTGCTCATGAAACCCTGTGTGGCAGAGAAAATTGCTCCTAGGCGAAGGTCCATCTGCTTCTTTGTATTTCCCATTGAAATGTCTCATTGCAATGGGGCATGCCCAATGTCTGGGCCATGTGGCTGTTTTGACCAATGGGCTATGAGCATAAGCAGTGTGTGTCATCTCTTCTCTGAGATATTTAAGAGCCAGGACAGGGTTCCCTGCCCATCCCCACTCCTAGAACTCTTCCCCTTTGTCTGTGACTATTGGTTGCATTATTTAATCCCTACATGGAGAATGGCAATTTGGTATTGGCTATGTAGTATAACATAGAGAATTTATCATGTTGATCGAGGAGGACATGGGTGAGGTATGTGCTCTCTTTAACTCAGGATCCACCCTTTATACTAAGCACAAGGAAGGGAGCAAAGTTTCAAGATAGCTCAAGACTAAAATTTCCCTAATTCAATGTATCTTTTTGGAAAATTATATGTCAATATTCAAAATAACCTCTTGAATTAAATCTGGCATGAACATCTCAATTGCATAGAACAGGAAACTGAGGCTAAGAACTTCTTCAGGGGTTTTCTGGGCTCATTAACATGAGCCCTCTCTTTCTTTAAACTATAACCCCCTGAGCAGAAGTCCAATAAATGTAGAGCACAGAGAATTAGACATTCTTCTAACAAAGTCCCAGGGCAAAATCTTACGGTACTCTTATTTATTTGTTTTTAATTTTGAAGGTGAAAGAAAGTAGTTAAGTGGAAGGAAATGAGTATTATTAAAAGACAAGAGGAATGTCTTCTCATCTATTTAAAGAACCCCAGTCCTTTCTTCAGATGATGTTCCTGGGAATTAGGAAAGTGAAGCCTGGATTCCCTTCATGTCATCTAACAAACTAGAGAATCCTTCATTTTATTTCTGATGACATATTTTCTAACCCAGACGATTAATATATTCATGCTTCGCAAAATTATCATGTTTTCTTTTCCTTCTCTCAAAGAATAATCATGATCTCTACCTTTGTAAACATTTGTAAGGCACGTTCTTAATTTATTATGAAAACTGCACAGTTTAGGGCTTTACCTTTTCCCTGCTGTTTTGTCCAGGCTTTGGTTGAGAGAGGATTTAATTGCACATAAATTTCCCTTTCTTCCCTTTGAGTTCTGCATACCTCAAGAGTTCTCCCCAAATAATGAGTTTGCCGCGAGCCAGCCCTTCTGCACATGGCAGGGCTCTCTAACAGGCTGCCCGTGACAGCCAGCACCCCCAGAGAACATGCAGCAAGACGAGCTCAGAAAACGTGTTTGAACAGCACCATTGCCACTGAGGGGCTTCATCACTGTGAGTGCGCTCCAGGGCTGCTGGGAACTACAGTCCCATTTAGGGGCTTTGTCATTGGGGTGCAGATGCACAAGAGGCTCTGCAAACACCTACACATGTTGGAGGCTGAGGAAGGAATGCCTTGTTGCATTTGACAACACAGATGATCTATTTGCCTTGCGCGGAAACAAGAGCCTATTAGCTCGTAGTAGGGAAGATTTGCAGACTTCATTTCAAGGGTGTCTGTTTTTCCTCAAGGACTTTGATTTTCAATGATTGCAAAAAATTCAGTTATCAGTGACTATTCTGTACCTCTTCTGTCCTCTCCTTGGGAAGAACACACCTTTCTGTCTCAGTGGTGTTGGGCTTGACTACCTTGCTTGACATGGTCAAAGGGGGTGGAAGCTGTAACATGAAAGATCCAAACTTAGTCCTGAACAGGCATCACTTACTATTACCATGGAAAAGACATATCCCAGCTAGTCTGCTGTTTCCAGAAGAATGAGAGAGAAGTAGGACAGACTTGAACATGATCTATGGCCTCAGGCCAAGTCTAACCTTCATCAACCCAACTCTAGGTATGTGAATGAAAAATAAGTACTTGTTATTGTATTTGCTGAGATTGTGAGGTTGTAATAGCATGCAACAGCCTACTGATGAAAGTATATCTATCTTTCACAAAACTCACAGCTATGGATATAGACAGTCACCGTACAAATAGTATCTCATATTTTTTGAGATCTCATATTTTTTCCCAAAGGCTTAGCTCCCTGCCCTAGATATTTCTGAAAACCTCTGAGGCTGGTTTGTATCTAATCATAAACCAGGTCAGAGCAGCTGCCCTATGCCTTCCAGATAGCCATGGCGTCCTGGCCATAGGAATAGGTGTTGCCATTAGCATGTGAGCTTTAGGACAGGGCTAGTCCACAGAGAAAAACTGAAATCCAAATATTCATGTCATATTTTGTCCTTAGGGTGCTGAAGCAGCACTTCTATGTGTAAGCAAATTCTTTGTGTTTAGCAGTATAGGTACAGGTATCCTTGCCTGCGAGATGCAGTGTGTGACTCCTACAATCATCACTTAACCAATCCAGTGACACATCGAGCCAATTGTTTCAACACGCACGCCTCAACTATCTCATTTACTAAATTGGAAGAATAATCAGTCCCACTATGTAAGGATATTGCAGAATCAAATGAGAAAATGTGTATCAAATGCCTAGAGTGGTAAATACTTCCAGAATGTTTGCTGCTATCTTCTCCCCCGTTGAGATTTGTAAAGGTAATAATAATGGCATTCTTTTTTGCATCCATTTATAATCCAATTTAGAAAGCTCTGGAAAGGCAGCTATCATCAAGTAGGCAGACTCTGGGAGTAGTCAGCCTAGGTGTGACCTTGGGCAGGCAACTGAATATTTCCCTGTCTCAGCTTTGTCAGTGGATTACTGGAGAGAATAATGGTAACCACCCTGTTAGTTTCTTCTTGCCACAGTAAAAATTACCATAAACATAGTGATGAAAAATGACACCAATTGATGATCTACTACTAGTTCTACAGGTCCAAGTCTGGAAGGGTCTCCTTGAACTAACATTAAGGTGTTTGCAGCTATCACTTCTTTTCTGGTGGCTCTGGGGGATAATCTATTCCCTTACCTTTTCCATCTTCTATATGTACTCCCTGGCTCATTAGTCTCTTCCTTCATTTTCAAAGCCCAAACGTTGGGTCAAGTTTTTCTCATGTTATTTCACTCTGCCACTAACTCTTCTGCCTCCCTGTTCCATTTTTAAGAAAACTGTGAATACCCTGGGCCCACCTGGATAATCTGGGATAATCTTATTTTAAGGTCAGTTCATTTGCAGTCTTAATTCTTCAATTAATCTTTTGTCATGTAACCAAATATAGTAGGATTTGGACTACTTTATGAGGCCTACCATGCACCCCATAGGGTTTTATAATGATTAAATTAATTAATATATATAAACCATTTGGAGCAGAACTTGGCACCATGTAAGTATTATACAAGGATTAACTATTAATATTTCCACACAAAAATCAAGAATATCAGTGTTCTTACCAAAGGGCTAAATTTCACAGTGTGAGATTCATATCTGGTTTAATGGGTTTTGTTTTGTTTTGTTCTTTCTCCTCTGAATTAAACTTAAACATCCAGTCATAGGCAGAACCCCTGGACATCTTCAGACCTTTTCTGCAGATGTGGGTCTGCCCTACGTCCTGTGAGGTCTGGAAGAATCCCCTGTCTCCACATCCCCACTCTCCACCCAGCTCCTCAGAATTCAACCTCCTTTAACTCCATTTAAGTGAGATAAGAAGTTTCATGAAAATCATTTCACTAAAATGGTCATCACCTGGAATAGACCTGCTGTTTGCAAAAGTACTTAGATGCTGTTGCTGCTCAACACCAGCTGTGGCACAGCCTGGGTGCAAATTGAGATGGTTGCCACAAAGGAAATAAAGCATCAGAGTGTGGACTGCCGTAGACTGGCCTTTCTCCCCCCAGCCTTCTCCTTCCTCTTCCCTTCCTCCCTGTCTGCCACCCCCACTTCTCCATTTCTTTTCTGTTACTGCTACTCTTTTCTTAGGGGGATATACTGATAAGCTTTTGTGGAGGTACAAACTACACTCTGCATCGTATTTAAGTTTATTTAGGTTTAGAAATAGCCAGAAGTACTTTTATCTAAGTTAGATTTTTGGTAAACTTCTGAAAAGAAAAGAACTAGCAAACTGTAATAGCTGTCTCAAAACTACCATTAGAAAGAACAATAATACAAAGATAAAAATAAAGAACTATGCAGAAAGTTCATTTTCAGTTCCATTATCAGTTTACAAGCTATCACAATCTTCTACGCCAGCCTATTAAATAATGTTATGCTATAATCTGTACTATGATTATTCAAAAGTAGGGGTTTACATTTCAGGCAGGAAAACATACTCTTATAATAAAACATTGTGATCTTTATATATTTATATGGAAAGGAAACAAATTAATATGGAGAACAAAGATGAATCAGAGCTGTCTTCTCATAGTTTAGACTTTGCTGATTTATCAACTAAGTGAAAGCTTTTTTTAAAAAATCATTTACTAGGTGGTGAATTCTGTTTAAAAAATTCTATTTTAAATATCAGCACTGAGAAGATATTTACTACACAGTTATAATTGCCCTTTCGATTTTAACTGAGTCACTTCTTAGAAAGAGCATAGCATATTTACCTCTCTAAAGCTGGTAGGTGGGAATAGCTGTCATGGACTGAATGTGTGTGTCCACTGCCATGCCTATGTTGAAGCCTTAACCTCCAGTGTGGCTGAATTTGGAGTAATTAAGGTTAAATGACATCAGAAGGATGGGGCTCTGAGCCTACAGGATCAGAGTCTTTACAAGAAGAGATACCAGAAGACTCCCCCTCCCTGCACACACAGAAGAGGTGGTCTGAGCACAGAGTGAATAGCTGGTGCTCCAGCGGCCAGGAGGAGTCTTCCTTAGGAACCAAATGTGCTGGCACTTTGATCTTGGAGTTCTAGCCTCCACCACTGTGAGAAAATAAGTTTGTGTTATTTGGGCCTCCTGATATGTGATATTTTGTCATGGCAGCCCCAGCAGACTGAGAATAGTTAAAAGACTTTTTCCATCAGCAATTCTTACAGTCTCTGTAACAGGTTTTGCGCTTCAGTTCCAGGTGTGACATTTGTTGTTTCTGGGCAGAAGCTTGAAAAGCTTGTGTATCTTCCCATACCTTTTCTTCACCCCAATGGGTTGATTGTGGGAACACAGGCTGAGATGGAGTTTATGTCTGCCTGGGTCTGGAGTGACCAGTTGACCCCAGTGTCCTCCATGTTGGACACGTAGCACGAGAGAGAGAGAAATAGACAATTGTCAGTATGAAGTATTTGTTACTACAGCATTACATAGCCTGTTCTAACAGATGACACTGTTTCAGGGATGTCACTGCAGAACACAGATAATAAAGGAGTTAATTCCTGACATTCAAGGTCAAAACCATAAGACTCAGCTACACAAACAACACAGTTGCAAGAGCAGCTAGACATCCAAGTCACCCTTCCTCAGACTAAGTAAGGATTACCTAGGAAGATATGGGGAAAACAAAGAGCTTAGACATATTTGTCTACCTGAGTCCCCTCCCCATTGTATTTCTCTGAAGAGGTAGGAAGCTTCTCTAAAACCCCAGAGAGACTTGGAGATCCAAGAGCTGGAGGGATTTGTGTCCCATTTCTAGGATACCCTGGGCCTAGCTCAAGGAGGCGTAGATGAAGTCTTCAGAATGTGTCTAGAGCTGTGTTACTTCAGAGGTTTCACCTTCTGAATGACAAACATCACCAGAAGAGCCCCACGTGCCCCACACACCATGAAACAGTAGAAGCCTGGTTACCTTGAGTCAGTCTTGTTTGGAAACGGCACCGGATGCTGAGGCTCTCCCCTGTGGCTCTGAGCATATCAGGCCTCTCCTTTTCTCATCCCGCTGCCTCTCCAGTCACGCTCCCCACCGTTTACATTGACATGTCCTATTTTAGCTCTTTTAAGTTTCCCATACTTCCCTGAATCTACCCAGCTCTTTTGTGACATTGCATCTTCACTTTTGCTCTCCCTTCTGCTCTGTATTCCCTTTCTCCTCCTTGTTTGATTGAAACTATTGAAATTTACTTGATTTGTACCTCCTTTGAAAGATGCTCTCTATTTCATCAGAGTTATTAATTATACTTCATTTATGTTACCAATCTACCCAACATTCATCCCTACTCTATAAAATTCAAAAAATAGTTCTGGAATGACAACGATGTGAAGGTATTGTGATCACCACATAGGAAAGACCAGTGAACAAAACAGAGTTCTGCCTCCAGGGTCCCTATTCCAGTAACTGTTGCTGCACAACACGAAATGGTCTGCTGTGGAGCAGCAGCAGCCATCTTACCTCTCTTGACTTCGCTGGGTCAGGATTCAGGAAGGTTCCATCTGGGTTCTCCAGCCTAGGGCCCTCACGGAGTTACAGTTAGATGGTGGCTGCAGTAGGAATGGGATGTGTTGGAGTATCTGTCAGCTGGCCCAAACTCTGTCTCTTTTAATATGCGCTGAGGGCCTCTCTGTGGGGTCTCTCTGCTTGGGTTAATTTGTACTCTCTCACAGCATGATGTCGTAGGGCAGTGGGACTGTCTACACAGCAGCTGGAAACCTCAAGAGCGAGGAGTGCAGAGGGCAGGGCAGAGGTTACATTGCCTTTTAGGACTTAGCTTTGGAAAATGTACAGTGGCACTTCTGCATATTCTCTTAGATGTGTCATCAGCCTGCCCAACTTTGAGGGCAGGGGCATTTGGCTCTCCCTCTTGAAGGGGAAGTGCAAGCTTCCAAGGACATGTGAAATGATGGGAGATGCTGTTACAACCATCTTTGGAAAATTTGCTACAGTTTCACCTCACATTTGCCATACTTTAAAGCATGTCCTTCTCCCTCACTAGACTAAAAACATGTTGAAGGTATGAATTGGATCTTATTTTTTAATCTGTTCTCAAAAATTATCACAGAGTCTGAAGGAGAAGGCACTCAACATACATGGAATGAATCAATAGAGTGTCCATTCTTCCCTCTCAGCCTAGAGGGAATCCTTACTACTAAAAATAGAAATCGTGTCTATTATTTTAATCCAGAAAATGAACACTTCTGCAAGGATGATTTAGTTTTTCACAGTAACAAATTTTCTAATTTTGTTGTGCAGCAAGGGTAACCAAAATGGGGACCCTTGAGGCAGAGCCCTAATTTCTAGCAGTGTTTGCTTTTTTTCTTAGCTATCAAAGTCAGATCTCTAAAGTTTGTATAGAAAAATCAATGTGGACACTGAATTTACTTTCCCCACATAGTCCGTCTAAGGATTCTGATTCTTATTGTGAAATATTTCAGCTTAAGAACTTGGCTGCCAGATGACAACTGTCAGTGCTCTTCAAAGGGTTAAGATTTCAACAGTATCTCAGCTCCCCCAAAGCCAGGCAGACCTAGATGCTCTGCTGCTTTGGAACCCCAGATTTGTCTTTCCCCAGGATCACTCAGGTCTTGATCCTGGAAAACCACACTGGTGAGGCTCTAGTCTCATCCTGCAGGGGCTGAGCCACCACCAACCCCGAGGATTTGCTGGAGCTGCTTCTTAGAGATCAAATTTAAGGTTTCCCTAGAAAGTTCTACAGTCATAATTAGACTGAAGGCCAGTAGCCAATGTGTTGTACAAACACACACACGCGCGTGCACACACACACACATCTAGCTCCTCTCACACATGAAGAATGTTCTTGGATGAGATCGCTGTCTCATTATTTATGAAAAATTTTGTGCAGGGTGAAACAGCACCAATACTTGATACTCATTCGGTGATATAAAAAATGATAACTTTTTGCATAACTTTCTTATGTCACTTTTTTGTTTCTCTGTCCCATCCATGTGGAGTCTCTCTGCTTGGGTTAGTTTGTACTTCCTCACAGCATCTGGAGGGCAGTGGGGCTGTCTACATAGCAGCTGGAAACCTCACGAGTGAGGAGTGCAGAGGGCAGGGCAGAGGTTATATTGCCTTTTAGGACACCAGGTTTATTGTACCCAGTGTCTTATTTTTATTATATATTTATTATGATAACCTTATATAGTTATATATTATAAATATTGATGATAAATATTGAGTTCCTACATAAGCACTTAATTTACCCACATCAGATGATTCTCAAAATGATGCTAGGGAGTTAATAATCTTTTCTCGTTATTGGACATTGGGAGACATTAAAATTTGCCCAATTTGATAGAAATAGAGTAACACCCAGGGTGCCAGATGTCAAAGTATTTAAGGGCTCTGGGCTTTGCTCTGTCCTCTGCAGGGAGCAGTGCGTAGTTGGGGAAGGACTTGTACCCTCTCTGCGCAGACTCTGTCCACAGTCTCTTGACTGGCCATCAGCTCCCACACATATTGTCACCCCTCTATGCCAATCCCATTACCTAGAAGATGGAGCCAACTGTTACTACTGCATTTGTTGATAATAGAAGGTGGCAGAGCTGGTACTGAGGGTAGGAAGGCTAGTGTACTTGGCAAATCAGGAGTCAAAGGAGGAGAGATTGAGCATTTTTGGCTTGAAGGGCTTGGGGCTTGGAAAGAAACCTGTGGCTTCAGCCTTTGATCCTGGTCTGCTACGCAGGATCCTGAGCAAGCTGAGGAGCCCCGCAGAGCCACAGTCTGCTCATATAAAGCAGGAGTTAATGACACCTGGCTTGCCTTCCTCACTAGATTACTGTGGGAATCAAATAACTTAACCTTGGGGAGATTGTGCTGTGAATTGTAAAGTTTTATAAAATTTTGGTAATTTTTATGGGGATGATCAGCAGGTGGTCTCCCTCAGGGGGATCACTCGGGGAAGGAAGGGGATTATGGGAGGTGGGGGCAGTCGTTTCTGAGGATTGCAGCTGCTGGCAATGGTTTTTGAGATGTGTTTTGTCACTGTCATTATTCTTGGGGAGGAGGAAGGGACAGTGAGATGGAGTGATACACCAGAGATGAAAATAGAAAGATATTAACACATTGTATGCAGGAAACGTATTTATACGTTTTACGTTGACTGGTAGTAGAGCACGGGACATGTATTAATTCGTTTTTTTATAGACTAGCGGTAGAATGCGGGTAATGTATAAATATGTTTATTTTTTTTATACTTAAAAAATTAGCAAAAATGGCCCGCACGACCTGTTAGCACGCGATACCCGCAAACAATGTGTTAAGAAAGTGAAAATTTACCAGTTATAAATGAGGATGGGAAAACACTTAGGCAATACACAAAAAGAACATCCACGCTTGTGTAATACATTCATTTATTCTTTCAATAGAATGTTATAGATGCCCACTCTGCATAGCCAGCAATTTACTGGAAGAAAATATTTAGAAAGCTGTTTACATTTAATTAGTTTGATTAACCATCTACAGAGATAAAATATTTAGATAAATATTTGAAAGCTAAGACTTGGGGAAGGAGATAGGGTCGAAGGGATAGATGGAGGGAAAACAAATAAAATTCATTGATTTGCTGTTTGTAAGGAAATATACAGGGAATAAAATGATACAATAAGTCTAGAATTCTGTGCAACAAAATACTAAACCAATACAAACAAAGAGGGAACATACTTACTATAAAAAATGAATAGTCTTGAGGGAAAAAAGTCACCTAATTAACCACGATTTAAAAAAAATAAAGGAGAATTTCACAATGAAGATGTAACAACGAATTTCATGTGTCTTATAATATGTTCAGCAGAAACTGTCACTAAGGAGGATGGATCCTGGAGTGGCAAAGGGCAGATGTCTTGGAAAATCTCTTCTTCCTTCAGCCTCTAGTTTCTGTTGTCCATGATTTTGCTGAAATGTCTATAAGTGGTTAAATACACAGTAATGTGGACAATGCATTAGCTTCAGAATCAGGAGTCCTGAGTTATAATCCTTACCCCACCAGCCATTTGACTGAGTGAGCAGGTTTCTTCTCTTAGAACTCGTGCATCATTACCTGTAAAGTGGAACATTTGGACAAGAATCTTCTTTAAGACTTTTCCAATTTTAACATGCTGGGTTTCTCTGAAGTCAATTGTTCAATTAAATACCCATCTAGGAGGGCGAGGCAGCCAAATGAAATTTCCTCACTGAAACCAAAGCTTTAGAAATTTAAAATGTCAATGTAAATTCTTTCCTGTCTATTATTTTCTTTCTTGTACTTAGCAGAATACTAAAGTGCAATATCTTAACTAGGGTTTTACCGATCTCTTGGTTAATCATGCAGTGAAATTATATAGTTGCATTTGGGACCACATCACTTATTTCCATAACAACAGACTGGATAAGCCTCAAGTACAGGAAAGTGATGGGTGTTAATATAAAATCTACTGGAAACGCATTCTTCTAAATACTTTGCCCTTCCTTAAAAAAAGTCATTTTATTGAGAAAAAGTTAAAACATCTGATCATGATTTAGTTTCTATTGACTCATCATTTTTCTTCAGCAGAAGTGATTTAACTCCCAAAAAGTATTCAAGGAGTAACTTTAACATTCTTTTCTGACAACAAATAGAAAACCACATTTTATTTTCCTCCAGGACAAATGAATGATTTTAAACTTGAAGTTTCTAGCCCAAAGCTATGAATACTTGGGTTATGGCTATAGGCTTAAACACAAGAAATGTCTTCTTACATTGGTGGGGTGGGGTGGGGTAGCAGAGGTAATAGACACTAGGGAAATACCTGTACCTTTGTAACAGTTGTCTATGGCTGGTGTCTGTTGTGATGGTAGGTCCCACCAGGATTTGAACACCATTGCTGGAGGAAGCCCTTAACCTCCTCAGGTTTAGGTGACCTTGTGGTATTTTCTTCTATTCCATGTCTGGATGCAGTGTGGGTGGCCCTTGTTGACACTGACCTCTACTACCACTAGGTACATAGTAATAGCAGGGACTCCAAGTATCTTTTCCATTCAGTTTTGCTCAAGAAGTGAGCGTGTGAAGGTGAGTCACAAGAAAAATAGTGGAGAAAAGATTACAAAGGAACCAACAACCAAAGATTAGAAAGGACTCAGATACCTAGGACCTGGCCTTGTCTGGACATTATCTGGTTGTGGAATCCTGTGTAATATATTAATCCCATTTATGCTTTAGTTTCCCTGACTATAATACGAGGACACTAAGCTACTCAGCCCTTGTAAGGAGAATGAACCTCAAATGGTCATTGGTATTGCAGATATAAATTTCAGCGTATCATCTTGGATTTGCAAGAAATGTATTTGTTTCTCCTGTCTCAAGTGATATTTTTGGGACAAATTTTATTTTCTAAAAATGGCAGTAACAACATTTCTGGCTCCATATTGGAACTTGCTCTTTCTCTATCAAGAGGTAGAGTCGCTGTCTCTTTCCTGTGACACTAGGCAGATTTTGGTGACTGCCTCAACTATTAGGGTGTGGCAGAAGTGGTGCTATGTGACTGTGAAGCCCACATCTTAAAACCAAAGAGCTTCTGCCTGGTTCTCTCACTTCAGCTACCATGGTGCTTCTATGCTGGGAAGACCGGTACAGATAGAGATGCCCAAGAGGCCCCCAGCTATTTCAGGCCTCATTTGTTGGAGTGCTTTATTCCAGGCACCAGTCACATGAGTGAACCCATCTTTAGGTGACTCTAATCACTGCAACTATCTGAGTGACCTGAATGAAAACCACCTTGCTGAGCCCAGACAATCCTTAGGAATGTATGTGGTAAAAGTAAAAGGATTGGTGTTATTTTAAGCCACTCATTTGGGAGGGTTTTTTTTTAATGAGGCAATAGATAATGTGACAACTTCTATATCCAATTTTATCATCTGTATAATGGGGAAATAATCTACACTTTAAGCAGGTGTTATTACAGCTATATAGTCAGGATTGAATATTATTATAGGAATATCTGAATTGAAATGAACAGGACATAGCACACTTAAATGCATACTTTATCTTAGTTACCTTTTATCATCTATTACATGGGATGATGTGCATTTCTCCTCTCAAGACTAAGGTTTTTCTGGGCAGGACCCCCATTTGATTCTTGTACTATTATAGCACATCAGAGGTACTCAGTATTTATTGAACTGCAGTTCTCAGTCCAAATCACAATTGCATCCTTGGCCTTTTGACTCATTTGTTTATTTAAGAGCCTTGCACCTGCCCAATTTGGAATTGCAACTGACCTTTCATGGACAAATTATACAAAGACCAACTGATACTAGAAACATCACATAGAGATAATACCAAATGAAAACACTATCCAAATGGAAGTGAGTCTGACCTTGGCATGAATGTCTCAGCATTAGAAGCTTCTCTTCTGGAAGCAGCAAAGAGAATTGCACAGGAAACAAATGTTACATGTATCACCGTGACATCAGATAGGAATTTTGATGGTCTCCTGTTGATATTTACGCCTCATTGGGTTACTATTCTGCAGATTGCTTATTGGGGTCCTTTTTAGCTATTAGAATAAAAGTTTTATTCTTTTCCAGTTTAGCTGGGATGCATAAACCAGACTGAGAGATGAGGATTGGATGGCTATAGACAGCTGACTTCACAAAGCCTCTTAGATACCCACCAAGGGGAGTTTTGTGTAAACACCATGGGAAAAAATAATACCTTCATGTCTTTTGCTGGTTGACTCCTGCCCTTCTCTCCTGGGAAGGGTTGTTTCTACCTATTTAAATGATAAAGCAGTTAGCAATGAATAGTATCTAAATCTTTGTCCACCATTGAATCACATGACTGGTGTTTAAGAAATGAAAAATAGTATTTCATTCTGGATCACTGATCTATGCCCTAGAATCCAAGAAGTGACTATCTTTTCTGCATTCATCATCCACTGCTACTCATAACAAATGTGGAATAATATAATAACCCCTTTCAAAATTATATCCTTTGGTTTAAATAGCTTCGCTATATATACACATGCTCTGGGTGAATGCAGTTATTTACTAGTTTAAATCTAGCTTCGTTTTGATAATGCAGCATTATTCAACTATGAAATGACTAAGTACCCTTTTAGTATGCCCTGTGAGAAACACATTAAATAGGATGTTTATATGGTGCTTGTTTTTCTGAGCAGGGAGCTCAAAGCAGGTTATGTGTATTTCATTTATCTCATTCAGCACCCTCAGGTAATATAATAAATCCACCGTCTTTTGGAGGTAGTTTTCTCTTCTTTTCTCCATTGCCCTATTTCTCCTCATTCCTGACATTCCTCCAGCCCCCTCTTCCTACAACTAACTTTCATAGTTTTCTTTTATTCACTTTTCTCTTTCCCTCTTTTGTCCTTTTTCTTTTAGAATGGCTGCCTCCTTTAATAGGGTTTGATTTACTGAATTGGTCCTAGACCAGCATGCCAGTTGAGGACCACCAGGGAAATAGTAAGACCTTGGTTTATGGTGTATATAGCTTTACTAGCTAAGCTATTCACTGGAATGTATAAATGACATACTGGTCAGATAAGTTTCCATCAGTGTTGCTTGTTTTCACACACAATTGCACGCGTGCACACACAGGTTTAGCATAAAAATCTATGTACACATTACTACATTTATTTTTAAAATCAAAGACCGTTACAATAAAGGGCAGGATTTAAAGAAATAGTTCCCAAGACAGATTGATATGGCCTTTTTAAAAACTCACTGTGATTTATTCCTTCCCAAGCTGATTGTATTTCTAAGTTTGAAATAATCTTTTCCTAATGCTTTCTGCAAGGTTGACGCTCTGTCTGTGTACCATCATAGCTTCTTAAAGACTGTCCTCAGTAGAAAGGCCAATTTGTCATGTATATTTGCCATTTGGGCCCTAGCCTTCATGCTTTTTGCACCAAGTCCCCTTCCCTCCATTATTTTTTCATTATCAGAGGGGTTATTTTCAATTTCTCCATGAGTTACGGTTACTATGAGGTATCTACAGATGTTAGTGTTTCTGCTATTCTGCTCTGCTTTGATCTTTCTCGTGGTCAAATATGTTTTGACCATGACACCTTCCCATCAATCATACCACAACTTTTGTTTATTCCCATGGAGGAGACCAACTATTCTCCCTCATTAGCACCGACTTAGTGAGTCACTGGCTTTGATTTTAAAATGGTTTAGCATAGAATGACTAAGGTCTATCCATTTTAGAAAACAACAATTTGTCAAAACAGTTGAATTTTGATTTCCTGTTATATATTTTTAAAAGATCAAAAGAAGGACATATGAAGTCACAGGTGATGGGAATAAAAGAGTAACTTAGAAATTTGTGAATCCTTTCCACTATCATCAAAGGATGGAAGATTCTATCCTCGGATTTCCTCCGTTGTAAGGAAACCATGTCTTTGTTAGGAAGTCGTTACTTATAATTAACAGAAAGCTGATTCAGATGGGCTTGAGCAAGATTTGTTATCAACATTTCTGGAATGCCGTGGGTGGGATGGACACTGTGGACTCCAGCACTGTCCCTCTGCCTCTATTCATACTGATCCTCCTGTTACAAGATGGTTGTCCATAGCAATAGTGGCAACGGCTCCTTTACCACTGGAGGTAAAGGGAGGTGAGGGCAGAAGAAAAGTGGAACAAGTAGCGGAGAGAGTGAGTGGGCTGACACAGTAAAACCTGGGCCAGAGGGGGGGTGGGAGGGAGAGGAGAGAGGCTGACAGAGTGAGTTAGCGAATTATTTGTACTTAAATTAGAAGAGGGGACACACTTTAGGGCATCGGTGATGCATGTGAAAGTTATCGACAGCAAGAGGGATGGGAAGGAAAATCTGAAAGAAGTTTAGCTTCATGTTATTAATACATACTCCTTTGTTGTTTTCTTGAAAGACTGTAAATTAAGATTTACATTGATTTTCAATTTTTTTGGTTGCTGGAGTATGACAGATACTAAGTGTTGATTGCTTAACACTTCTCTGGTCATTTTCTGTGTCAGAAAGTTTAGCCACGTACTTTATCACCCAAACAGGGACACTTGAGGCTGAATGGAGACCCTGTTCATACTTATGCTGGTACTGCCAGTGTAGACCGGGACTATTCCTGGCAAGCTAAGATGGGATGCAATATTGAGAAATAGCTCAATAGTTTATATAAAATATGAGTTAGAAATGTTGCTGTAATACTGGAAAGTGCTATACTCAAATTCCCAGTCTCTGATGAGTTAGGTTGGGTTTCACAGTTCTGGTTGATGAGGCGGAGGCAGAAATTCCTGACTGGATCAAGAAGATGTGGTACATATACACAATGGAATACTATTCAGCATTCAAAAAAGATAAACACATGCAATTTGCATCAACATGGATGGAACTAGAAGGGATCATGATCAGTGAAATAAGCCAGAAAGAAAGAGAAAAATATCAAATGGTTTCACTTATAACAGGAATATAGGGGAGCCAAATAAGAATGCGACATTCAGCAGGGGAGGGGGGGAGGGTAAGGGCTCAAGAGGGGGAAGAAAGGAGCACAAGGGACTATGGTGATGGCTTCACGGGTGAACCAGTGGTGGGTAACCTATGGGGAACGTGTACGCAATAATGTAAAAGATATGAATAACAAAAGTAAATAAATAAAATATTTATTTAAAATAAAGAATACTTGCCCTCCAACACAAGAAGAATAAACTCTTGTTCCTGCACCTTTCTTCCTGCTTGGGGGGGGTGGATTGTTTAGCGTTTGCACATAGTTATCTCTACTCTAGTCATTCACCCACAATAATTAAAGGCTATGTTGTGGTCATATCAGCACCACTGTAAGCATAACCTAACATGCAAACACATAGATGAATATGACATACACATGACATACACAGTTTTATCAAAATGAAAGTATATTTAAAAATTCACTTAAGGGTTTTAGCTCTGTCTTCCTGGGGAAGCCTTCCTGGCAATGTTTAGTGAGAAATGACCACAGTCAAGGCTGCCCTTGGAGCAGGGGCCAGGAATAATATGTGCCCCTAACCCCCAGTCCTGCTGGGGATGTAGTGCCCACAGGGTGGGGTGGGGGTGGGGCTGGTGGAACCAGAGTAATGGAAGAAGAGTATCTGGGACCCCAGCTACCCCAAAGGCTCTTGCAATAAGCACTGCAGCAGTGGGAGGGAGTGGAGGTCTAGCCTGGGACTGGACGCAGACCCTTGGCTGGGTCCAGGAGTGCCACTGGGTAGGTAAGGAAGAGTGGATCCCTGGAGAGGTCTTCCATCATGACCGGGACGGTTGCTCACCCAGAGATGGTCATAGACCCCACGGACAGGCATGCCATTGAGATGTCACTGAGCTAAACCCCTCCCATTGGGCGCACCGTGTCTCACGTTATCGTGGAGAAACTGACTGAGACCCTGAGGGAGGTCAGAACTAGACGGCGGTATGCCCTGCTTCTCGGGAGGGGATGAAATGCAGGAGATCGCAACAAGACCCTGGCTCCACCTCCATTTCTTTCAGTGACATTAATTGAAGGAAAGAAGCCACTGAAATAGTATCAGCCATTTTCTACTTCCTTCCACTGGGTATCTATCATATGTTTTCTGGATCTCCTTCACAAAAATCTAAAACTCAGCTTTCTTCCATATAAATCCAATCCTCAGCTGAATTTTAAAGCCAAGCTCACCTCACCACTCCTATTTCTTTGCTCCCAGCATGTCCCTTTCTTTCAATACAATCATAGGGGTTAAAATGACCCTACCTGATAATGAGCTTTCATTCATTTGAGATGAGTCCACACTGTGTGACTTGCCACTCAAAGTGTGGTCCTTACCGGTAGCATCAACATCATATGGCACTTGTTAAACACTGCAGAATCCTAGGGACTAACCCAAACCTACTGAACCAGAACTTGAAGGTCAACAAGGTCCTCAGATGATTCTTAGACATATCAAAATTTTAGAAATTATTTTAAAGGTATAGTTTAAATAGAATTTAATTCTGAATGACACATAGGTGGTCTATGGTACCTTCATTTGTAAGGATAACATCACTTTGATTACTTTTTTTAAAATAAAAATTAAAAAACTTGTATATGTAGCTTTTGATTTTTGATGATTGATAATTATAGCATCTTAATTAATTTGTATAATACTGGCATTATTACTATCTTTTTAAATCATGCTCAGGATTTATAAAGCAATTTTTAAAACCAGAAATTGAATAAAAATACATTTCTAACAAAAAACATTAAAAACACATTATAAAATGTTTAGAAGATTACAAATGTATTGAAAATATAAATGCCAAATTAACAGATAAAGCTAATAAACCAAGCAGTAGCTAATAACTAAATAGTATTCAAAAGCATATTACATAAGAAAAATGACAATCACAAAAAAGAAAGAAAATGTAATCTACTCATTAAAAAAAACAGCTAATTCTGAAAATAAGACAAAATAAGGCAATGTTTGTTAGTGCCATAATTGGGGAGTTGTGAGCATATTTTGCATGTTTTTTTTTTAACTATTGTAATGGTGCTTGTGTATTCTCATCTGGGAGCATGAGAAAGAAGACTTTTCATCTTCAAAGAGTTTTATAATTCTGTCTGCTGTTTGTATCATTTCTTCAACTTTCAGGAACTCATATCATGCGTGCGTGTGTGTGTGTGTGTGTGTGCGTGTGTGTGTGTGTGTGTGTGTGTGTGTGTGTGTGTGTGTGTGTGTCAGAGAAAGAGAGAAAGAAGACAGGGAAAAAGGGCATTAGGTTATACCATTTTTTTTGTCTTAAAGAAAGCATCCTAAGTTTACCTGTGTCTTCTTTGGTTTTATCTTGTACAGCTGGTACTTTAAACAGAGTTACCTGTTTCAATTTCAAAACTGTCAGATTTATATACCACTTGTGCTGAAATCCTTTGAACTAGATAAGAATTACTCTTGTGAATGAAGCTTTACTTTGTCAATTGTCATTTTCTTCCTCTTTTTGAGGATTTTGCAACTTTAGAAAAATGCTTTCTAAACAAGAAAGCTTTGTTCAATACAAAATTTGAATGTAGCAGAGAACTCTTTAAGTATGCAATCAATATGCAAATAATTTTAGATTTATTTAAATTCTAAAACAATGGTGTTACATCAATAGAAGTGCCTGAATTTTTAGTAGCATATATCAGAATACCAAAATACCAAATCCAAGAGGAGAGTCAATAATGACTGCTGTGACTAGCAATAATGACAGATCATACAGAGGTCATTTCCAATAGGCTTACTGAAATAGAAGAGCAAGAGATCATTGAAAAAAATTAGGGATCACTGAAAAAAGATGACATCTTGAAAATTGTCTTCCAGCTTTCACTGTGCAAAAAAATTTCCATGAATTTACACTGAATTAGAATAAAAAATTTTGAGACAAATCCCTCTAATTTTGATTTCAAATCTAAGATGCCTCAAGCAGTGACATATGCCTGTGCTTGCTACAAGGAAATCTACTAGGAAAAATAATTTATTTTCTATCCAAACATTATTGATTTATATTTTAACAAACTTCAATAAGACTAGTACATGCAGAGACTCAGGTTGCAACATTTCTCCACCTCCAACTGGCTTGCTATAACTAGTCAAATCTTTTACCCTCTCTGACTTCAATTCATTCATTTTATACAATGACAAAGCTGACTTACATCAGGAGTCAGGAATACAAATAACTATGTAGACAAGACAGGTGCCATACATGTAATAAAGTATATATTTATTTCATAGGATCATCTCTTACTTTCTTCAGACAGAAACAACTGTGATGGAATTTCAGTGTATACACCATTAAGCATTTCATCAGCATTCTTCCCACATACCAGACATGGTTCTTCTCATGGTTTGTTTTCCTAGGGGTGGACTAAGTTGCATTCTTTTGCTACAGATATACTTTGTTGGAGTATTAAACCCAGAAATTTTTATGTTCTAGAAGAGATGACTGGCTCACATTTTTCTTGAAATATGTGACTTACTTAGTTTTTTCATTTTTGAAGAAAACCAATAATGTTAATGAAATAATCTCTGGCCTCAGGATGGAGAGTAATAGATAGTGGTGGATACTGTGGCAAATAGAGAACATATATTTTGTAATAGGTGTAGAATCACCTGACCTTTATTCTGCAGGCAGTTATCCCTTAATACCCCTTTCTATTGGCTTCTGAATATGAGTCCAGTACAAGTGTGACTTTTCAAGAAAAACTGTAAATCCTGATTATTTTACATACGATTTTAAATTTTAGACATTGGCAACTAAATTTAAAAATAAATGAATATCAGTAGTAGCAACACTGTAATTAGTTCAGGCCAAGCAGGGTAAAAAGCTATGGATCAGATGTCCACAAAGGTTGAAATGTTTGGGCACAATGATCTTAAAGTTCCCTTTTTCCTATAACCTGTTTTTTTTTTTTTTAAAGATTTATTTATTTATGCACACAAGCTGGGGTATAGGCCAGAGGTGTGGGATGGTGAGAGGATTCACCAGAGACAGAGTGGGGAGCAGAACAGGCAGATCAACTGAAGTACACTGCTGAGGGGAGCAGGCAGTGGGTGAGGCAGGAGAGGTCTGCTGCACCATGTGGGAATCTCCCTGGTCAGGTATTGACCTTGCACTGCAGTGCCTCTGGATAGCTTCATTAGTGCTGCGCTTAACCCATTGCACCACCAGCGAGGCCCACATAACCTGTTTTAAACAAATACTTATGTACCCTGTACTATGCTCTGGGCACGTTTTAAAACAATTCACATATCCTAATTAATTTAATCTTTACAGCATCCTATGTAGTAGGTGCTATTGTTATCTTCATTTTACAGGTTAGGAATGGAGGCATGGAGCAGTTGAGTAATTTGTATAATGTCACAAACAAGAAAGTTGTAGAGCCAGAATTCTAACACTGGTCCCCTGGCACCATAACCCACAAACCTCTTTCTTTGTTCATGTAAAACTTGATTTCCTACTTAAAAGAAGCCTCCTTAACATTAGTTTGTGAAATTTGTTGTTGACAATGAGCATATTTATTTGGATTTGTATGAAATTAGTAGTTTAGAGTATGGGAACATGATGGTTCTATTAGGTGACCAAATATTAGTGTGGGTCAGATCCGTGCACTGCTAACAGCAGTGGAATTGAAGAAAATAGGATGCTGGTTAGTATCAGTCTCATCCAATCAGATTTCATATGTAAAATAGTGGTTGTCTTTTGATTGGTTGCCGATGATCCTCAGAGGATTGATTAATGTTTTGCTTTTCTGGCTGCCTTGGTACCCAGAGAATATTAATACAAACGGAAATTCAGTCATATATTTAAGTAATCTGTCACAGCAAGGAGATTTCCAGAGCTTTTTGGTTAAAGAGGTTTTAGAATGTATGTATGAGCGATATACGGGCTGACTTTTTATTACAGCAAATATAAAGATGTATTATCCCTTGAGGTTTGTTATTAACCTCAGTTTCACCTCCGTTAATATTTACTCCGCAGGTCAATAAATCTTGATATTCACTTCAACAGAAGCCAATATCTTCACATTATGAGTTATTAATCTTGGCCAAACTGAAAAATTGTGTGAATATTTTTCTTTTACTACAGAAAATGAGAACTTTTTAGTCTCCCTTTTCTTGAGGCTCTCTTAAAAAGGAAAGTTAATTTTTATCTGAATCTTCAAACTGTCTTTTCAGATTTAGTGCTTGAAGTTGAGGCTATAAGTCTTAATACCAGATTTGGAAAGTTCTATGTCTCATTGAGTGGACTGCAGAGAGGCGGGAATTACACAATTCTCATTCTGATTCCTCCTGTGAAATACCCTGATTTTAGGGGAAACTAAAAGAGGGCCATAGCCAAATTACTATTGCCTAACTGTGTGTTACTGACATTGCTTGATTTGCGTCAAAGCAAATGTAATGCATTTCTAGAACCTGGAACTGAAATGCTGTACATGGCTCATCTCAAGATAAAAAACAGCTAGGGTGAAAAGACATAAGTGAACACATCTTCTTCCCAACAGCATAAATATTGGGGTTGAAGTGTTCAATAGAAGCAATTCTTTTGCTATTTCAGAGGCAATGTTTAGCTTCCAATTTAGAATCATGCCTAATTCAAGACAAAGGGGATGAAAAAAAATCACAGAAGTTTAAGTTCACTTACCTGATGGCTGTTGATTACTGCTCAAGGGGATGGGAAAATGTAACATTTGGAAATAGTTGTATTAAGGGGAAAGTGTCTTTCCTAAGGTTGATAGAGGGAACAATTTTCTAACCGTTTTGAATATGTGGATGGGGATGGAGAGGACCAGGGGGAAAAGGGAGTTGATAAATATGAGAGGCAAAACTTCCAGAACCTTGTTCACAAAGGGGCATCTTAGTACCTTCTGGATCAGGGATAACAAGTAACTGATTAAAAATGTAAATTATCATCCTCAACCCAGTGCTGTGGAATCAGGAAACTGGGGGTGAAACCCAGCAATCTGTGCTTTAAGGAACCCTCCATGTGACTGTGCTACACATTCAAGTTTGAGAACCACAGAACTGGAGTTTTTAAGTCTTATCTGTACATTGCAATTCCTTGACGTTTCAAAAATAACCATGCCTAGGTTTTACCCCCAGAGGTTCTGATTTAATTGGTCGGGGGTACGGCCTGGACATCAAGATGTTTTACAGCTTCCTAGATGTTTTTAATGGTCAGTCAAAGCTGAGAATTTCTCTAGGGCAGGCTCTCATCCTAAATTACTTTTTGAGATCTAATTCTCTCTTTTTCATTTCAAATTTTTATAATGCTTCCTTTACTATCCCGAATGAAATTTATATGAATATTATTACTTATGCACATATTTTTAATGGAAATATAATGGAGAAATTACAGAAAAGTGATTTATTATAATAAGTATTTCAACTGTTTAAATGCGTGGGTCTAGCCACATTTACAGTGAAGCAAGCAGATGTTTACACTGTGCTGTGATCAAGGTGACAGTTGCAAAGGCAGATGGGTCCAGATGTGTTGAAATGAGCAACTAAAAAACCATGGGTGACATTACTGTGGGTAACATGGTTTTCTAAAAAGAAGAACAGATCTTAGTAAAGTTCCTAGTAAAATAATGAACAGTTTTTCTTTACTCTGAGCTCTCATTCAAAGCATGTGGTACTTAAATAAAGCAGTGACTTATTGTGGTAGATGCCATCGAACCCCCCTAACATCCCCTTCCAGGACAGAAGCACTTATTTCCTTCCTACTGGGAGGGCAGATGGCTAATGGCCTTCAGCTGAGAGGCCTCTTCAGGACTTGCCCTTGGCAGAAGAGACCAACCTTACCCAAGAGTTCTCTAAGATTGTGTCACCTTTCCAGACTTCATTCACTGGTAGGTCAGTGCTGGGTTATAAGTGAGGCAGTTCTCTTGCTATTAAATTAAGATCCAGGACAACTCTGAAGTTGGATTGGGACCTTTGCTGCAACTGCATTGCAACTCCATCTCTCTCCTTGCCCAGCCCTGCTCCCCTCAGTCCGTCAGTGGTGGTTATTCTGGGATTACCCTCCAGTAAACCTCCTGCAAAAATCCAGCTCAGAGCTACTCCAGGGGAACTGGCCAGCAGCACCAGTCTGTAAACCTTTGAAACCTTTAGTAGCCAGCTGGGTTACAGTTAACTACAAAGGTTCTTTTCAGTACCTTATGCTACTCAGAGTACCTGCATTGAGTTAGACAAGGTGAAACTTAAAATATATTTGGAAAAGTGACTCCTACCAACAAAATAACAGGTGAGTAGAGGAGGTGAGGCGCAGGAAGTGGAGGAGTGGGTCTGGCACTGGAGACTTAATTCCTCAGGACCAATACGAGAGAATTGATGTTGTAAAGACTCAGCTAGATATGGAGGTAAGGAAGCCTCCAGCAAAAATGTAAATTAGGCAACATTTGTTTTACTTTTCCCTGGTGTCTTTTTCTCTCCATGGAGTCTGTAGCTATCAGAGCCTACTCTCTGGAAAAGATTTGATAAGCTATTTACCCTTTAGTGTGAATCTGCGTCCACAGTCGTTTTTTCTTTTCCGAAGATACTTACATTTTAAGTATTTTTATGAAATAGAGGTTGTGGTCCTTTGTTGAAAGAAATTTCAAAAAAAACAAAACTATCCCCAGATGGAGGATTGGTGATAGGGAAGAGGGAGTCTTTCCTCTTTACATTCACTCAAAATCAGTTCTAACTGGGGAGAATGTTGGGGCTGCACAAGAGTAAGCATGGACTCCCTCGCAGGAATGTCAGTGATCAGTTTGGGGATGTGTCACCCATGGATTTTATTCTTCCACCCATTGGGAATTTGATGTATATCATTACAAAGCAAAGCCTCAGAGTTCTGGTTTTAAAGATGGAATAAATTTGGAAATCTTCTGTAGTTGATTCACATTTTTAGAATAATGAGCTTGTTTTTTTTTAAAGATCCTATACAAATAGGAGAAAATAAATTTTATTTATTTGTAAAGTGCTAACTAGAAGATGTACCGTCTTGGTCTGATAATGTTCCGTATCTGGCCTTTAATTCATTTTCTGTGAAACAGATCATTATTTAAAAAGTTCTTCTCATGAGATTCCTTCTCAACCCCCTCTTCAATCATCTTAATGAAACAAAAAAAAATGAGAAAGCAATGAGTGCATTAAGAGGATATGTCTTCTTCCGTAGTATTGTCATTCATTCATTCATTCATTCTTTTACTAATTCACTCGTTCATTCTACAAAGAGTAGCTGTACATATTGTGCTAGGTCTCGGTGTGGGTGCAGAAACAGAACAAATTAAGAGGCGTTAGCGTCTGTCCTTGAGCACTCCCAGTGTTGCAACATCTTTCTTGATCTGCTGGCCCTTAGGACAGGACTTATTTACTGCTTACATTAGTTGTGTCCTTGGCCATGAATTAACCATGACTTTGTTTCTTAAGTGCAGAGTATGTGAAAGCCCTCTGCATGCTGTTGGCCAGGGTGTTGTTTGCATAATGTATCAACCGTGCATATTTAAACAACACCTTGGCGGATCATTAATACGAGGTACAGTTACTGAAATGAAACCCCTGAGAATTTCATCCCTTTGCAATCCGAGTTCTTGCCAATTTTCAAGACTTTGCTGAAAGCAAATGGCTAGATTTCTTTTTAACCACTCTTTTTTAAGTTCTTTCAAACACTCAGAAGTGATTTGGCTAAGATTTCTGAAGCATAAATTCAATATTTTCTAGGAAAGGGCACAAAATATGATGAAAAACCCGAACAATAGGAAATCAGGATTTACAGGTTTTGCTAAAACAGAATTTTTTAATCATAAAAAATTTAATATGGTTGTTATGAAATGTAATAGTTCTGTGATAAGTGGGCAGTGATATGTGTAGTAAGTATCACCTGCAGTTATATAGAAAGCAAAATGCCCTTATTGTTGTACTGGGGATGTCATCTCTCTGGTTTTAGTGTCCTCTACTATAAAATGAATTTTTTTTTGCTGTATTAAAATGGAAATTGGATCTCTTTCTGTGACTGCTGCTTATAAAACAGCTGGTACCTTCTGGAAGAGTGAATGCTGCTTTGCAGTTCTTCTAGAGTCCAGAGCAAAGTCCAAAGCCAACTATGGGCCTTGGGTCAAATCTGACTCACCAACTCTTTTTACAAACTTTTTTCAAAATATAATCATGCCCACTATAAAGCAGAAACATTCTGCAGGGGAGGGGCAGGGAGAGGGATCAAAATGGGAGGGGAGAGCACAAGGGACTCTGGTGATGGTGCACCGGTGAATTGGCGGTGGGAATTTTACGGGGACTACACCTGAGACGTGAAAGCATACATTGTACAAAAAGGAAGAATGACATAAAGTATGTATAAAATGAAAAAGAAAAAATATATAATCATGCCCAGTTTTTGACATATTGCCTAATAAACCTTCCTATATGCTACAAATTCAGAGTTGAGTAGATGCAATAGAGACTGAATGCCAAGAATATTTATTATATGGACTTTTCCAGAAATAGTTTGCTCCTCAGGCCTAGAACAGGTATCTCTGAAGTGGAAGCATATTCATCCTAAGAAGATAGGGGGAAAATATTTAACTAGAACTTCTGTGAATATTTAACATTTTAAATTTATATTTTTAATGTGTCAGATAATATACGTAGTACCTAAGCATAGTAAGAATATTTGTGATTTAGATTGTGAAACACTAATGATTTCATGACTTATAAATGGGGTGCTGCTCACAGAGTGAAAACCCTGAACTCAGGATAAGAGGCAAGAACAAAAATACCTCTAGTTTAAGGAAGAATTGCCGTCATCAGAAATTAAACTAAATTATACAAAATATCAAAGGAAGTAGGTAATATATTTGTTTGGAAATGATGGTAATGAGAGATCAAGAAAGGTATGATGCAAGAGAAACATTTAAAATGGACTTTGACAGAAAAGGAAAGTTTGAAGGAAGAGTCATTTGTCCTAAGGACTGGGAGAGAGTAATGTTTGTAGCAGAGGAAAAGGGGAAGCAAATGTATCAAACAGGAACGGGAAAGGTATGTTTGTGGTGACACTGAGAAGCCGAGTGAAGACTTCATTAGACATTTCAGGAGATATGTTAATTTGGCAGCTAATGTATGAAAACCTCATTGATTTTATTAGTCATCAAAAAAATACAAGTCAGTGCTATAATGTGATAGAATTATAGCCAAACAAATGGCAAAATTAATAAGAAACCATCAAATGCTGGGAATATGAAACAACTGGAACTCTCATATTGAGGGTAAATTGGCACAACCACTTTGGAAGAGGATTTGAAACTATTTATTATAGCTGAATATGGGCATACTCTACAACTCAGCTACTCCACTTTTGCTTCTGTACCAAACAGACATAAGTACATATGTTCACCTGAAGATTTGTATAATAATGTTCATTTCTATAATAACACTGGTCAACAAATTTTTACAAAAGTCATGTTACTGAAATAAAATTAGTCATTTCCTATCAATTTGTATATGCTCAACACGAATATGACAGTCAAATTCTAATTTTGGCTCTAGGTTTTTTTTTTTTTGGAATCTGCAATAAATTGATGTTTACATCACGAAATGCATGTCAATAGTAATAGGCCTACGGTTAATACCTGTAAAAAATCAAGTCATAGACTACTTCTTAGATTTCTTCGCTTGTTTCTTGTACAGGTGTTCAGGAATAGAATTGATGGAAGACGGTTTCCATTGTGCAAAAGCACTGCCTTAAGACTCAGTTTCGAAGAGTCTAGAAATAGTCTCCATTCTTCTGGGTCATGAGTGATTTCTAAGGCATTCATGAGGCCTTCAATATCAGAACAGAATACTTTCCTTTCTGAAGAAAGTCTCCAACTGCTGGTGGCATTTTCAATATAAAGGAATTGTGACATCTTCTTCTAGAAGATTCCATTGTTGGAGTCTTGATCTTAGCAATTCTGCCTTGTTCTTGGATAAGTCCAAATCACGAACCAGGTCATTTAGATCTTCCTGTGTTAGTCTGTGTGGGATTGGTGATGCACCACAGTGAAAATCTGGATCACTGCAGGCTGATGGAACAGGAGAAGATCAGGTCGGCTCACCCTTGCCCTCATCAGATGAATCAAGAGAATATTCTGCTGGAGGTTCTGGAATAGGAAGACCCTCACCATGTGGAACTGGTCTCAATGCAGACAGAAAGTTTGGGTAGACTATTCTCGACTTCTTTTGCTTTGTTATTCCGCCGGAAAGAGGAGGAATCAAGCAGAAATAACAGTCTTTTATGTAGTTGCTTGGCTCTCTCCACACCATGGGGACTGCAAATGGCATGGATGGTCTTTTGCCACTGAACCACTGTGAAAGCTGTGTTGTACAAGTAGCACAGCATATAAGCAGGCCCCAAGGCTTGTCTCGGTCATCAACCTTGCATCCGAAGTAAAGATGATAAGCCTTCTTCACTTGAGAAGTGATATTTTTCTTCTGATTGACAAATGTCACTTTCCCACAAGTAGAGCAGAAATTGTCCATGCTATTAATGCATTTTCGAGGCATTACTGTTCTGTATTGTGCCTAAATGAATAAAATAATAACAGTTCTATGGAACAGTAGCTTCAACTGTCTGGCACAAAGTCTGAAATATTTTCACTGCTCAACCTTTCCAACAGGGCTTTCTACAGTGCACTGCTGGCATCATCTTACTTCAGCAGCTGCCTGGCAGTAGTATTGCATTGCATCGGAAAATGATGCAATCCACTCTGGATGATGTGTGCATGATGGCATTATGCAATGTGATGCAATATTACATCATTCTAGGCTGATTTAGGATGTTGGTGCAGTCCTACTGGATAAATTTACATGGTGAATCATATAAAATGAATTATATTAAGTATCTTCAAAACGAGAGCTAATAAAAATTTTTCAGGTTTATATTCATGTTCAGCACACCAAGATACTACAGATTAGGGCCTTTTTAAGTCAGCAACAATCTCATTGTTGACCAGTGTAATGTTCATACAACAGATAATAACAAAATTAGAAGTTACCCAACAATGGTAGAGATCAGGTGAAAGTATATATTCTCTCTCTCTTTCTCTGTTGCTGGGAGTATAAACAGGGTCAGCCACCTTGAAGTGCAATTTGACGTTACATAATGGTGAGCAATTTCACTTCTATTTATAGTCTAGCCATGTTTCTCAAAATGTGTTCCTTGGACCAAGAAGGAAGGAAGGAAGAAGGAAGGAAAAAAGGAAGGAAAGAAAGGAAGGAAAAAAGGAGCACTAAGACAATGAAAACTAGCATGTTATTAAAAGTTATGTTTGTTACCCTTGAAGAAGGAAGTAGGTATGGTAGAAACTTGTAGGAGACTAGAAAGTTCTTTTACTTCACCTGCATGCCAATTTTACAGGCCTGTTTAGTTTGTAACTGCTTATGTAATTATACTTATCTGCACTTATTGTATTACTTATAGTTAATAAAAGAACTAAAAAATTAGACATCTAAAACAACTACAGCAATATTGAAGAACAATGTACCTAACAGATATAAAGACTTATAAAACTATAATGAGACAGTGTGATATGAAGTGTAATAATAAATCAGAATAGACTCTCCAAAATACACTAATATATGTGTAGATATTTGATAAGTATGGGAGAAAACTTTACAAATCTGTGCAGAAAATCAGGCTTTTCTGTAAACAATGGCAGAAATGGTTTTCCATTTGACAAAAAGGTAAAGTTAGTTCCTTATTTCACATCAATCACAAAAATCAAGAGAGTTAAACACTGTATGTGGACAAAAATGTTTAATAAATTGTTGTATTTCTATGGGTTTGTAACTTAGGGAGAAATTCTTAAACAAATTTCTAAAGTGCAAACCAAAAAAGTAGTTTAATTATAATATGTTAAAATTAAGATACTATGAACACTAAATGCAGCATTGAAGGAGGAACTCACACTGGGAGAAAATATTTGCAAAGGATATAGCAGGCAGAAGATTACTGTGTACATTTGGAAAGTATTCATACAAATCAATAATAAAAAACACAAATAATTGGACAAGATCTATATAATAGATAAGTAAAATAAAACACACAATAAAAAATAATAAAAGATGCTCAACCAGTAGTTACTGGAGAGGAGCACATTCAAGCAGTTGTTACCGGGCAGCTGCCTCAGCAATGTGAGCTGGCACGAGCAGTGGGGTCTTGTTTACCCTGCTGCCCCACACAAGTTTGTTGCTGACCTTTAATGTAGCAAGTATATCTCCTGCACCCTTCCTCTACCCAAACAAATTTGTTGTCAGTGGACCTTTAAAGTAACAAGTGTGTTTCCTGCTGCCAGGCCTCTTTCTCCTCAAGTCAGTGGTGCTATTTAGACTTATGGGAGGGGCACCCTGAAAGATAATACAAGCCAGGGTCAGAGGGAGGTGGGGTAGCAAGCCCCAGAGGAGAAGGTAAGCCCCAGAGAAAGGAGCAAGCCCCAGAGAAAAAGCGAGCCCCTGAGAAGCAGGAGAGAAGCAGGAGAGAGAGAACAGAGAGCCAGAGAAAGAAGCGGAGAGGAAAGACCAGCCCCAGAGAGGAGGAGGCCTCCAGAGAGAAGGAAGACCCCAGAAAATGATGCCAATGATGATGACGGCACCGGCTTCCTGAAGAAGAAAGAAGATAGTTCCAGAGTCCGGAGAAAGAAGAGGAAGACTCTGTTCCTGGCCTTTGGGGAGGAAAAGAAGCATCCAGCAGCCGCCCCCCAAGGAGGGAAAAGAAGCCGAAGGATCCTGTCCTCCGGTTCTGTCTCTGACGTTGCCTGAAAGGAGCACCAGAGGCCCTGGGCCTGGAGTCTCAGGGAGCTGTTTGTTGGTGTGACCCAGCATCTCACAGAGAACTGTTGGCATTGGGTGTTTCTGACACCACTCCTGGGGACCAGTGGCGATCTGGGTGAGATAGCCGACCCCTTGTGGATGCAGTAAGTACTGTTTCCCCTGTTTGTAAAATAAACCCCTTGTTTGGTGGTGGTGTTCCTGTAGCCTGAGGTCCCTTGCAATTGTGCCCGTAGGTGAGAACCCACAGGCAGTTACCTGTCCTCTTATCAGGCACTGTCCTTTGTTGTTTGTGTGGCCTTTTGGGGCTTTTTGGTGGCTCTTGCCTTAGAGCCTGGGCAGTTGTGCCCCATCCGCCCCACTTTCAGTTGGCGACCATGAAGGCACTGAACACCCCCGTGTCTTGTTTCACAAGGTATGGTTTCATAACCTTCAAATTTCTGACATATAGAAAGTCTGAAAATTCAAACTGTTGGGGAGAACGTAAAGAAATAAATGGCAGTTGCTGTTGCTGTGAGTGTAAACAGTCACCTTGAAGTGCAATTTGACATCACATAATTGTGAGCAATTTCACTTCTATTCTATGGTCTAGTCAGGCTTCTCAAAATGTGGTGCATGGGCCAGAGAATCTGTGTCTCTTATGAGTTTGTTAGACCAGTAGAAAGTCAGGCCTTCCCCCAGCCCAAGTGATTCTGCATTTTTACATGGGTTCCCAAGTGAGTCATAAATACATTAAGGTTGAAAAACACAATTCTAGAGGATTTCTCACCCTAGGGCACAGGGAACATGTGTAAAATTCTCCATTGAAACACTGACCAATTGATAAAAAAATAGGTAAGCAACCTAAAAGTCCATTATCATGAAAATGGTAAAATAAGTTGTGGCATATTCCTTCAATGAAATACAGTATAGCAGGGCCCACCATCTATTTTTGCAAGTAAAGTTTTATTGGAACATAGTCATGTCCATTTATGTGGCACTGTGACAGTTTCCATACTACAACAGCAGAGTTAAATGGTGGTGACAGACTGTATGGTCAGTAAAGTCTAGAATATTTGGCCCTTTGCAATCTAATCATTTTCAGAAAAAGTACCGGCCTCTGCTTTATATAGAACTGAAGCTATAAGAACCAGGGTTCCTATATCATAGAAACTTAGTGTTGTGAGAAAAAGTAATATGTAATATATAGTAATATATATTTATATTACTATATAGTACATATATTATATATTTTAATATATATTATAGTTACATATATAGTTACTTTTCTGATGGCATTTGAGAGCATGTTACAAAAGCATGCAAATCTAAAAACAGAACAGCACAGTATTATTTATAAATGTGTGTTTGTGTACTATGTTTATGTGTGCATACATACAGTAAAACTATAAAAACAAAGGAGAAGGTTGCACACTAATCAGAAAGGACAAGGAAAATGGGGAGGACAATATAATATAAAATACTTTATTAATATAAAGTACTTAATATAAAATACTTTATTGATAAACCATTAATATAAAATACTTTATTGATAAACCATTAAGAGTAAGTATTTATTAAAACCTTTCTATAGATCCACAGAGCTTACTTAGTAAATTACTTCTACTTCCCTATATTTGAAATAGTTCATAATTTGAACATTAAAGATCGCCTTTGCTCACTTGGATCCACTTGATTTTCCTCCCCTCATAATCCTCATCTGGCCTATTTTAAGGCTAATTTTGTGATCCAGGTATAAAATCCAAGCTAGCAGTAATAACCATTAATTGAGCATTTACTGTATATCTGGCTTTATGCTAAGCAATTTTTTTTAAATAAACTCATTTAAAAAACTTCTTTTCCCCAACATTGTTGCTGGCATCATAGATTTTACTTTACCAAGTCTCCCTGATTTATTAAATTACTAGATAAACTGGGTAACTTGCCCAAATCCTGTTCCTACAGCTCTAAAATAGAAGCTGCAGCAAAAAACAGTAGGTTGGTTTGGGATATTCCAGAAATTGCAAACCAAGTTACTGCATTCAATGTCCGCATTTAAACTGGGGGTGCCTTATTATAGTAATCTTTAAAAAATTGAAGAAACTGTACCTTCTAAAATCCACAAAGAGGAGGTTTGGGCTGAAGGAGATGTCTTATTTTAGTACTTTAATAATGGGAAAGTGAATAGAACTAGAGATATAAGGTCAGGTTCACTGTTTAGACTAAGCAGAAATACTTGACACTATTATGTACTGTTCTCAGTACCAAGAGGGCATATTGGTGACATGCTTCTGGTTGTCTTGATAAGCTACTTTCACTTAAAAATCTTTAGCCAACAAATATGTTTGAGAGCCTACTGTGTGTCAGTCACCTCCTACGTGTGGGCATCCTGATGAACAAGAGAGCCAAGATCCCTGCCCACGGGGAGCTGACAGTCTAATTGGGGAGAGAGAATAACCCTGTCAAATAAGTAAAAGTGATGAACACTCAAATAACTTGAGAGAATCGAGTGTGTTGAGGTCGGGGAGAACTTGAGGTATTAAACATGGGAGGAAGGTCTTCATGTTGAGAAGGTGAAATTTGAGCAAAGATTTAAAGGAGACAAGGCAGCAAGCCAAGGGGATAACTGGAGGAAAGGAACTTTAAGACCGGGGCCAACTAAACGTGGCCCTTGACTGGAAAAGCCATGCTGTGCCAGGAAAGGCAGGCAGGCCCCATGAGGCTTCAGTTCAGTGACAGTGACAGTGGAGAGAGTGGTAGGAGGTGCGGCTCCAGGGGCCTTGGAGCCATGAAGAAGATTCTGGCTGTTACTGTGAAACATATGGAAAGCCACTGGAAGCTTTGGACAGAGGAAGAACATGTCATGTTTTGAAAGCATCACTGTGGCTGCTTTGTTGAGGGTGTAAGGGCTCTAGATAGAATGGGCAAATATTAGAAGAACCCAGAAAAAAGCTGGCAGCAGGCACCATGATAGTCATGGTGGATGTGGTGAGAAATCATCAGATTATGGATGTATTTTTTAAAATATTCACTTATTTATGCATACAAGAGCTGGGGTACAGGCCAGAGGTGTGGGGGTGGTGAGAGGATTCACCAGACACAGGGTGGAAAGCAGAACAGCAGATCTACTGAGATACTCTGCTGAGGGGAGCAGCGGGCGAGACAGGCGAGGTCTGCTGCACCATGTGGGAAGCTCCCTACCTGGGGCTCAAACTCGTGCTGCAGTGGCTGCCGATAGCTTCATAGTGCTGAGACTTAACCCCTTGCACTATCAGGGAGGCCCAGATTATGGATGTCTTTTAAAGTTGGAACCAAAAAAGATTTTCTGACAGGTTGAATATGGATATGGGTGTGAGTAAATGAGATGAGTCCCAAATTGTTGTCTGATGGAAGGATTGGATAACTGGAAGGAGGGAGTTGCCATTAATTGAAATGGGTAGTCTGGTCACGGTGAGACTACTTTTAGTGTTGGATATTTTGAGATTGTAGTACCTGTTAGACTTCAAAGTGTAGATAATTATCTTTATGAATTTGGGATTCAGTTTGGGCTCAGACTCTGAGCTGGAAATGTAAATTTGGGATTTGCATTAAAGATTTTTCCTTTTATTCCTCTGATCCTTGCTCTCATTGTTATTCTATTTAATGATGCACATAGAGAGAAGTAGAGGAGGAATCTTGGTTTGTCTTGACCCCATCTTCCTAAAATTGACAGGTCGATTTGAGATGTAACAGCTATTTTGACAAGAGTTGCTTTGCTATAAAAGAATTGTCTTGATATTGAATCATGGAGAGGGAAATTAGAACCATCAGGCGACCAGAGCTTATGTGACAGGTGCATTACTGAAAGCATCCGATAATTTAAAACTCATGTCACTCAACACTCAACCTGGCTAAGAATGTCAGGAACTTGGGTTTACAGCTAAGGTGGTGGCTCTATCTGACAAGAGTGTAAATACGGTTTACAACTCACTTTGTTGCCATCTGTAGAGAAGGTCTCCTGTGTTTTTCCTTTATTCACACACTGCTCTCACACTCATAACACCTCTGACACCAGGCATGTGGGTTTTTCTCTACATCCAGTAACTCTGCAACACCAGCTGGGTGTTTACTTCACTTCTGACATTAGAAGTTAGTGCAGACCCCCAGGTGAAGGACTCAGTCCCACGAGAATGCCCTCTGCACTTCTGATGCCAGTTGCATGTCCTGGGCTGTCACCTGTGCTTCTGACCAACTGGTTATAAATTGGAGATTCCCACTACTCCCTCCTTGGGTTTGAACATTGCTAGAACAACCCATAGGATTCAAGGAAACACATAGGTTTACTGGTTTATCAGATAATAAAGGCTCTGATAATATAGATGATCAGTCATAAAGAGAAGTCAAGGTCCGGAGGGACCCCCAGCACAGCAGCCCCGCCTCTCAGCACATGGAGGTGTCCAGCAGCCCAGAAGCTCTGCAGACCTTCTACTTCTGGAGCTGGGGCTTTATCGCACAGGCATGATCTCTCACTAATTCAGTCCCTCTCCCCATTCTGGAGGAGGAAGGTGGGGCTGATAAAGAGCTGAGTTTCTAACCATGCTGTGGTCACTCTCCTGAACCTGTCCAGGAATCCACCAAGAATCATTTCATGAAAATAAAGGATTCTCCCATCACCTAGCTGATTCCAAGGGATTTTTTTTTTTTAGGAGCTCTGAATCCGAAACTGGGGTCAAAGACCAACTATTAGAACAAAATATGCTCCTTGTGCTCTTACCACTTAGGCAATTACAAGGGTTTTAGGAGCTCTCTGCCAGGAACCCAGGATCAGAGACCAACATATATTTTCTATTAATTTCATACCATCCATTGAAATATCTTGTTTCCTTGCATTTTATTTAAAGAAATTAGCATTTTAAAAATTTCACACATAAATTGAAATTTAAATAACACTTTCAATTAAAATCTACGTAAAATGAACTTGTTTCATCAGCATTCACTTGAAGACATTGAGGAGACATTTAGACCCATTGGTAGAGCAAAATAATGGCTTGCTGTCCTGATTACTAGTCTCCTTTTTCTCTCAAAGTATTAGAAGCCTTGATTTTTGGTTTAACATTTGCTGCCACCCAAAAAGATAATATTTCTCATTCTGTCTTGCTGCTAGAGATGGCCATATGATAAAAGTCTGGCCAATGGAATGGGAGTAGAAATGATATTTGCAACTTTCAAATAGGCCCATCTTTCTCCCTTCTTCTGTCCTGCTGGTTGGATCATGGCTGTGACTGTCAGCTATTTTGATCTATTCAGGAAGAGAAATATGGAGGTGGTGGAACAATAAGAGGAAGTGGGGGTCTTGCATGATGCTTATAGCAAAGCTGCCTCAACAGCCCTGCGGTGCCCACCTCAGGTAGGGGTGGCGTGGCTCAGCTAAACAAACAAACAAACAGAAAAAAAGGAGGATGGACATTATTTTATTATCAGCAACCTGGATTTGAATCCTAGCCTGTGAACCAGCAGTATGACCTTGGCAAAGATATTCAAATTCTTGATAGTCGATATTTATCCTATTTTTTAAAATTGAGGTAATGCTGGTTTACATCATTGTGTTGTGGGAATAGAACATTCCTCCTTCATGTGTTATAACCATAATGCACCATCAAGCAAAACACCTTTTAAACAATATAAGACAAAAGTGAAAAATATCTGACACATAGGTTTCTGTGGAATTAAATGAAATAATGTACATATAATACATATAGTGATATAGAATGAAGTAGGCCACAATAAACATTAAGTCTTCCTTCTGTTTCTCTTCACATATTCACCTGCCAGCTCCACTCCTCTACTTCGAAGTCTAGTGAATGTCTCAAACTCTGTTTTGAAATATTCAGATGAGACTATCCAAACAGCTTCTCTCTCTACAGATTTGCTCTATCCCAAGGCTTCTTCATCCCACTTTAGGAGATGAGCATTCTCCATGTGCTCAAAGGCAAAAATCCATAAACCATCCTCTCTCTCTTTCTCTTTTTTATAATCTACATTAATTTGTAGAGAAAGAGAAAAACCCTTTTGGCTCTACCTCCAAAATAGATCTGGAATCTAACCTCACAACATCTGTTGCTGCCACCCTGGTCTGAGCCACCTACATAGCCTATCTAATAAGAATTTCAAGAGACGGTCCTAGTAACATGGGTTATATATAAGCGCTTGCAATTGGTATTCAGGAATCTGTTACATTAAAAATGGTAAAAGGGGTCAACTGTGTGGCGACAATGGAAACTAGGCTTCTGGTGGTGAACATTATATATGGCTGTATATACACAGTACATATATACACGTGTATTTATAGATGTAGATTTATAAAGCTGTATACCTGAAACCTACACAGTGTGATGAATCAATGTTATATCAATAAAAAAAAATGAAAGAGTAGTTTTAGACCAATTGTCCCTCTTAGAGAAATATATTCGAGTATATGAAAATCAGGCTCCATCGTTTTGCTGTATAATCTAATTTACAGCACTTTGCAAGTGCTCTGTTTCCTGAAACACAAGCGGACGTTAAGTGGGATGGATTTTTATTGCACTCTTGGCACACCCTGCACTTTGTAGATTAATTAGTCTATTTTTCAGTTTTGTTTATAAGAAGTAATTGTTTGTAGCTGTCTGCTGCAGCCCTTATCTCCATTCTGGAGGCTTCGTTTTGATGCTTTTAAAAATGGAACTGGCTGGGTGAAGGGTAGATTCGGTTTTCTTCCATTTATCCATTTATCCAGAATGTCCAAAGACATTTCTAAAAGAATCAGAGTGAGGCATTCTTAGTTATCTCTGTCTCCTTTAGTTCATTTCATTTTACTCTAGAAAGAACACTTCTGATGAGGTCATGTCACGTCTGGAGCCTCAGCCATTGATCAAGTGAATCTAAACAATCTCTTAAATAAATCACCAGTGTTCTATTTACTTTTCTTGGCAAGAATCAAATCTTAGTGCAACTCATTAGGATTATCCTACATAATTCATCTAATGCATCCAGCAGTTTGAACCATCACTTTTCAAGTTTTGTTAATTTTTGGCTTCTTTTTGTCATTGATCAGTTGTTTTCTCATTTGGTTTCTCACCAGGAGAGAGAAAATGTCTCTGTGTCACTGATGAAGTTTATTTCTGGTATGGAATTTCTCAAAACATCAGGGCACGTAATTACCCAGAAGAGTGAAAGATGACAAAAGAAAGAGCAGCTCTAACACAGATTTGGAGGGGCCCTCAGGGGAGGCTCTAACAGTTTGGTAGCAAAAAGACCCCACCATAATCTCCTCTAAACTTCTGAGAGGTAAGAGCTTTAACTGCCCTTCCTGAAGATGTTCCATACACATCTCCAAATAATCCTTCGTTTCCTCTTGGACGTGCCTACTTAAAATAAATGAATAGAATAACCCGCAACTTGATGGTGTCAAAAGATCAAGGACTTTGGAGTCAAATTGAACCACATGCATGTCTAGGTCTCAGACAAGGTTATTTCAGTCTTTATGAGCCTCAAATTTCTAATCTTTAATTTAGAAAAATGATAACTAATCAGTGTTACCCTTAGTATTAAGAAAATGGTGGTGATATGCTTATATATACATATGCACATACATAGCAGTTACAGCATAGTAGGTTTTCAGCAAATGTTAATGAAATTCATAGATATGATTATTTTTTAGGTAGATGTATTATATTTCAGAAATATTGCAAATGTGTACCTCCAGAATTGTGAAAATTGGGAAATCCATCATACCATAATAGTGTATGAGTTACATGTGCACAGTTAAAAGTCTATGCTCTTTCTACCACACTACTGGTGGCAACTCATTTTGAGATTTTAGAAGAAAATTATGTAAAAGAAAGACAAGTTAATAGACCTCAGCAAAAATTTAACAGCCTTGTCTGCAATCACTAAACTCATCACTAGTGGCTTGAGTGCTAAGAAAGTCAAAAAGTTACAGGGGCAAAAAAAGTTTCTTTCCCAGTATTCTCTCTCCCACCCCAATGAAAACAATCTACAAAGATAGCATTTGCTAAAATTTTGTTTAATTATCCAGGAGTTTGATGGGAGAGAATGTTTCATGATTTATAAGCCAATTCTTATTTAGCCAAATTAGGTCTTTAATTCTTGCATATTATAGCAACTATAAAATACAATTACATGTTACATAGGAAACAAACCCATAAAACAAAATGAACCAATCAATATAGCTCATTCCCCATAGAATTCTGTTTGGTATTTTAATGAGCCAAACTCCAAAACTAAGAATCAATATCCATTATGGTTCTTTTAGAAAGCAATAGTGGTCACATCTTGTTACGATAGTATTGTCAACAGAAAGTTCTGTAGCCTATTTCCCTAAGACCCAGGCAGCAGCCCATGGCAATAGTGCTTGGGTGATCGCATTACAGTGACATTTGCTACTGCAAATAATTTAGTGGGTGCACATTTATCTATGTCAAAATCTCTTACTTTGACAGAGAGAAAGGATGAAGTCAGTGGAAAGACAGGCTCAGTTCTCTGACTCACAAAATTGGGGGCTCTCCAGAGAGTGGTAGGAGAGTAATATGAGCCCTCAGGCTCAAGTGTAGCAGTGGCTCTGGAATAGTAAATGTGGAGAGGCAGACATTTTACTAGGGAAATAAAACAGCAAAGTTTCAGGTATCAAATTACAAAAGCCCGGGAGACTCTCTGGTCTTAATATCCACCTCTTCTATTTGGGAAAGTGTCAGAAGCCTAAGGAAGGGAAAGAGGGAAAGGAAATGAAGGAAGGAAGGAGTCTGGGAGAGAAGGAAGAAACGAGGGAAGGAAGGCAGGAGGGAGGGTAGAAGAGTGGGTAAAAGAGAGACTGATCTTAGCATTTCAACTTGTTGGGGTGTTAGAAAATAAAAACTAACCAGTATTCAGCACTTACTAAGTTCAGACCCTACAACTTTCTGCAGCTATGGAAACTTCTCTTCTGGATTGTCCAATATGGCAGCCACCAATCATACACGGCTATCAGACATGGAAATGTGGCTGACACAGCCAAGGAAATGAAGTTTAGTGGAAATAGCCACATGTGGTCTGTAGCTTTCTATGAAGCACAACTCTATTAAGACTCCATACATATTAACTCCTTAATTCCCACCGTAACTTTTGTCATTGCCATTTTGTGGATGGGGAAGTGAGGCACAGAGAAGCAAGCCTGTTGCTTAAGGTCACACAGCTGGTAAGCATCAGAGCAGGAATCATTAAAGCCAGAGTGGCTTTAGTCCCAAATAAAGTAGATTCTATCCATAGAGGCAAAATCTTGTTTTATGATGACAAAGGTGAAGTCCACAGATATGCACAAGCTCTTTGGAATTGAATAGAAGAGTAATGGGGCCCTAGGGGACCATCCATAGAAAACACTTCAGAAGTCAACCTACCATCGGCTTCTTTATGATCAGAACTGACTACCCTGGAAGGGCTGGACATGGCTTTTCCCCAGTGTGTTCCTCAGAATATCAGTTTTACAAGAATGTAAGGAGGGTGGTGGAGGAAATGAGTCAAAGCATTAGAAGAAAACGACATGTTCTGTTGCCCTCTTTGAGGCGCCTAATGAACGTATATTCAACTTAAAGATTCTGAATCAAAACCTTTTGGGGGTGGGTAGGTAGTACATTGATTGACCAAAGGCAAAATTTTAGTAACTCTGAATCCTGCCCTGGACCCAAGGTTAGGGAGATGTACAGTATATAACAAATAATATAACTTTATTACAAGGAATTGACTCGTGATTTTGGAGACTGGCAAGGACCAAGATCTGCAGTCAGCAAGTTGGAGAGCCAGAGGTGTGGTTGCAGTCTGAGTGTGAAGGCCTGAGAACCAGGAGCACTGATGGTGTAAGTTACATTCCAAGCAGCACGGCTTATGAAGCAGAGATGGTATTAAGTTCCTTCTGAGGGCGGGAGAAGATTGATGTCTCAGCTCAAACAGACAGGCAGGAGTGTATTGTCACCCACCCTAGAGAGAGGTAGATTTTTATGCCAGTGGTCTTCCATTAACTGCGTGTGTGAAAACAGTAGGATTCAATTTGTTCCTAAATAAAGCATTCCCAGATTTCCAGGGAGGCTGCTAAAACACAGGTTCCCAGGTTCTAGCATCAGAAATTCAGATTCAGAGTGTCTGGGATGGGACCTAGAAATATGTATTTTACCAACTTCTCATGTGACATTTGAGGTTCACATCTTGAACCAGACCTCGGGGATAGGAATGAGTGTGGTTCTGAGTTTTTCATTATTGTCTATGTCACCTTGGTGATATAACCATTTAGTCCTTAACTTCCTCAACTATAAAAGGGACTTAATATCCACCTCTTAAAGCATTTTGTAAATTAGAATAAGAACTGCCAAAGTACTAAACATAAAGTCTGATGCATATAAGCACTCATTAAGTGGTAGATATTTTATTACATGAAATGTGGGAGATGGCCATTTTGTAGTTCAAAGACATTGAGTACCAGTAATTTCATGTAGATCATCCTTAAATTAAAGAAGCATTTGAAGGATTCTTGAAGTTTGTTTTGTGGGGGTATTTATCATTGAGTATTTAAGTACGTGATGCAGATGGCAGGTTCTTTGATAGAGATAAAGGGCCCTGGGAACTATAAAGTGAATGGATACTTCTTGTTAAAGATCTCAGCCTGCTGACTAACTTATGGCAGCATTTCTTGAACTTGAGCTTGCACATGCATCACCTGGGACACTATTAAAATGCAGAATCAAATTCTGGGGTTGGACCTGATTTTGTGCAATTCTAACAAGCTTTCCGGTCACACTGATGCTAATTCGCTGGTCCAGTGCATCATTCTCAGAAGCAAAGACCTATGAAGCTTGAAGGGAGATAATTTTTTACAGATGTCCCCAGGGGTCTTGACTCTCCAGTGAATAAAAATGAAGTGCTCATCTTTCTAAACTGAATGACATGAATGAATATCTCTGGGCCATTACAGTGCCCTTAAGTTAATTGCTCTTTTGAAAGTATTTTAAGCAAAATTGCTGTGAATTTATCTTAACACAAATCCAGGAATTTGAATATATCTATATTTTGATAGATGAAACAACTTCCCTATTCATAAGGCTTTTTTTGGTCTTATTATTATGCAGATAAGCATGGAGTTTTAGAGCTTAAATGCATTTGTTCATTCATCAAATATTTCTTTAGTATCAACCACGTGTGCAAACTCTGCTGGGTTCTGAGATTAAAAGAGAAAGACAGAACAGGACCTGAGAGAAGTTTCCAGAACTAGTCAGTATGGAGCTGGGGACAGACTGTGGAATACCTGACCCACAGAGTTTCTCCCTTCCTCCCAGAGCATGCTATAAGGGTAACAAAGTGATACAACAACCATTACAAATGGTATAGTTTGGAAAATAAAGTTCTACCAGGTCATTTTTTTAAACCATTCATTTTGACTGTGTACTTTAGAGAAATATTCTTAGAAAGTAAAGGCCATTTTCCTCTATGGCATCAATATTCCCAGCTGTAAGATGGAGGTTAGTTTAGATGATTTCTAAGGCCACTTCCAACTATAAAGTCCTATAATTCAAATCAGGGTTGGGAATTGATCTCAATCCCCATCTCTTCCTTGAACCTTTTGGCTCTTGTTTAAACTAGGACTTCATTGAGTTCTCCCTACCTATCCATATAACAGCACCATCACTTCTCCAGGAAAATGTCCATCAATTATAAATGGGTAGCAGATTTCACAGTGCAGCTGCTGTGTTGCTCCTGAGAAGTTTTAAGCTAAAGTCATGAATCATACTCCCCACCTACTGAACTGTTTCTAAATGTGGATTGAAATTCATGCATCTGCTCCTAGATTGATGTCCCTGTAACTGAGAGGTCTGGCACAATGGCCACAGTGGACGTCACAGGCCTGAAGATTTAGTGTGACACGTTTCCTTGAGTACCTTGTGGGACTGCTGGCTTACTAGCCTAAGTCTGGAGTACTAGGTTACTTGAATCACCACAGTTTCATCTGTTCCACCTATTTTTTCACTTTCACATGAGGCCAGTTGTTCACTTGATGCATTGGTCTTACCAGAAAAGTAGTCAGGACCTTGTCCTTTTGGTAGTCTTAGGTAAAGTTTCCTTTGTTGAGTCATATCTACATTTCCCCATTACCAATTCTTTGTCTTTGTGTTACACTATGTAAAGGTAGCTAACTTTCCCAGAATCCTAGATACAGATAGATAGATAGATAGACAGACCTTTCCGAGGACAGCTATGGCTCTTTAATGCTGGGGGTTGCTCATTAGTCGAGGATTTAGACTACGAAATGAACTTTCTCATAACTTTGTAGTGAGGTGATATAGAAGTTTCTGGAACTGTGATTCCCTGCATGGACTTCATTACAGCCTGAATAGCTATAGCATGTGGGACTGTTGTTCATTAGATGTTATCAGAAAGCAGAAAATTCTCTGTCAAGACTCATCTAGCACCCAAACCACAGACATGGTGAAACCCTTTTCAAGCTAACATCAGTCTTCCAGCAAACATTCACTGAGCACATATGCAACAGGCCAAATTATTCCTCTTCGTTGGACCTCATTTGATGTGCTTGTTTTCTCACTGGCCTGGTCAGTGTTACTGGCTAAGTTTTTGCTGATGCTCTCCTAATGCACGGTAACCAGACTCAACCTGACCCAACATTTTGGTGACCTGCCCAGACAGTTTGAGAGCAAGCATTTGTGTTCCTGAACTATACCAGCACAGTGGGGGGCCCCTTTGCCTCCCAACTCTGAGCTCACCAGCTGTGCGACTTCAGCCAAGCCACTGAAGTGGACCTCGGTTTCCCCATGTAGGAAATGAGGTTATTAACATTTACAAAGAAGCGATAATGTGGCTATTAAATGAGATAATGTATGTAAAATACCTAACTTGATGCCTCACCACAGTAAATACTTATTGAATAGTAGATGCAATTATTGTTTTCAATCCCTCTTCTCTTCTGGAAAAGTAATTGTTTTAATGTACCCTAAAATCAAGCTAGCGGATCAAATTAGCTTTGGCAGCCACTTGCATTATTGAACTTACACAGAATTTACAGTAAGTGAAAATCTTTAGGTCAGTGTTTCTCAAACAGGGAGAGGATGGTGGCCAAATGCAGGGGGGAGGGTCCCCCTCATCTCTTTCTAACACATACCCTTACATGCACCTGGTCCACAGGCAAGTCTTTCCCACACACACTTTTGCATTACATACATAACACTGGTCAACACTGAGATCGTTACTGATTTAAAAAGGCCCTAATCTGTAGTATCTTGGTGTGCTGAACATGAATATAACCCTGAAAATTTTTTGTTAGCTCTCATTTTGAAGATATTTCATTTAATTCATTTTATATGATTCACTGTGTAAATATATCCAGTAGGACTGCACCAACATCCTAAATCAGCCTAGAATGATGTAATATTGCATCACATTGCATAGTACCATCATGCACACATCATCCAGAGTGGATTGCATCATTTTCTGGTGCAATGCAATACTACTGCCAGGCAGCTGCTGAAGTAAGCTGACGTCAGCTGTGCACTGTAGAAAGCCCAATTGGAAAGGTTGAGCAGTGAAAATATTTCAGACTTTGTGCCAGACAGTTAAGCTACTGTTCGTAGAACTGTTACTACTTTATCCATTTAGGCACAATACAGAATAGTAATGCCTCGAAAATGCATTAATAGCATGGACAATTTCTGCTCTACTTGTGGGAAAGTGACATTTGCCAACCAGAAGAAAAGTATCACTCCTCAAGTGAAGAAGGCTTATCATCTTGACTTCGGATGCAAGGTTGGTGACCAAGACAAGCCTTGGGCCCCTCATAGATGCTGTGCTACTTGTACAACACAGCTTTCACAGTGGTTCAGTGGCAAAAGACCATCAGTGCTGTTTGCAGTGCCCATGGTGTGGAGGGAGCCAAGCAACCACATAAAAAACTGTTATTTCTGCTTGGTTCCTCCTCTTTCCAGTGGAATAATGAAGCAAAAGAAGTCGAGAATAGTCTACCCAAACTTTCTGTCTGCATTGAGACCAGTTCCACATGGTGAGGGACTTCCTATTCCAGAACCTCCAGCAGAATATTCTCTTGATTCATTTGATGAGGACAAGGGTGAGCCGACCTGATCTTCTCCTGTTCCATCAGCATGCAGTGATCCAGATTTTCACTGTGGTGCATCATCAACCCCACACAGACTAACACAGGAAGATCTAAATGACCTGGTTCGTGATTTGGACTTAACCAAGAACAAGGCAGACAAACTAGGTTTGATGAAGAATTTCGTGAAAGCCATGGACCAGACCTCGCCAGCTTTCTGATGCATGCATGAAAAATTTCCTCGATCAGCAAAGCAAAAATTAAAGAGGGAGTTTTTGTGAGTACTCAGGTTCAAGAGCTCTTCAAAAATGACCGTTCAATAACTTGCTGCAGGGTGATGCGAAACAAGCATGGAATGCTTTTCACCTAGTGTTTACAAACTTTCTTGGGAATGTTAGGACAGAAAACTACAAGGAGCTAGTAGAAGACATGCTGATGCAGTATCAGAAACTTGGCTGCAATAAGTCTCTAAAGATGCACTTCCTTCATTCCCATCTGGATTTCTTCCCTGAAAACTGTGGTATGCTTAGTGATGAACATGGCAAACATTTTTATCATAATATCACATCAAAGGAACAAAGAGTCCATGGAAAATGGTCCACTGCAATGCTGGCTGACTACTGCTGGACACTCCCCAGAGATGCTCCTGAACAGCTGTACAAGAGACAAGCGTAGAAATCTAAGAAGTAGTCTATGACTTGATTTTTTAAAGGTATTAGCCATAGACCTATTACTATTGGCATGCATTTCGTGATGTAAACATCCATTTATCGCAGATTAAAAAAAAACTAGAGCCAAAATTAGAATTTGACTGTCATATTCATGTTGAACATATACAAATTGATAGGAAATGACTAATTTAATTTTAGTTACGTGACTTTTGTAAAAATTTGTTGACCAGTGTAATTTTTTCCTCATCTTGACTTTCCTGGTTGACTGTTTGCTAGCCCAATTAAGTTTCTGCCTGCTAACACTCATTTTTGTTATAGTCTGTTGAGATAGCTTTAGATAATAAATCTGTCATCAACAGTATTCAAAGGTAGTCTTTTATACTTTATGTCCCCTGTCAAGTTGACCAACACATTTTGTATATCTTCATCTGTCATCAAAAAAACACCACCTCCATGTTGAACAGAATCTTTCAGCCTTCCACTAAAGAGCTGCCTCCAGCCTGACATGGGCTCCCAACCCATCCCTCTGGGGGACGGATGCTCAAGCAGTCATAAATCCACCTTGCCAGGCTATCGTCTAAGCCACAATTTCCACCTTCTTTATAAAGATCATGAAAGACTTTGACAAATGCTCTGCTGAATCCAGAGGTCTTATATCTACAGGATCTCTGACAGGCTTGTCAAGAAGCCCTAACAAAAAGAGGAGTCTTGAGCAACTTCCACTTGGCAAAGCCTGCTTAATGTTCCTTTCATTTTTTTTTTTATTTGACTTTCACATTTCAGTAATATGTCCCAGAAACTTATCTGCTACTGAAATAGTAATCATCGGTTCAGGGAACCTACTTTTTAGAAAATAATGTGGGATGAGATACTGCCTACTCTAAATCTTTCCTTCCTGCCTTCCTTCTCTCCCTTTTTCTCTCTTTCCCATTTCCTTCCCTGTTTCTTTCCCACACCTTTCTCTCCCCTTCTTCCCTTCCCTCCTTCCTTCCTTCCTTCCTTCCTTCCTTCCTTCCTTCCTTC